>JANVCG010056560.1:0-19014 GCA_025505365.1 Haliclystus inabai
GAACTCTGACACGAACATGGCAAACAACCAATCAGCGATCAGGCAGAGATTCGAAACACAATTGATTTTTTATAAACTACATTACTACACTTTTCAAAGTCCAGTAGTCTTCAAATCTTGTTACGCATGTAATTGCGCAATTTGAGTGCGAATGTTGGTCAAGGCGTTTTAGATATATACATATGTTATTTTTATATATATATATATACTAGACCGATTTATACCGGGATTTATACTAGTGAAAAATTAATTGTCGAATTGAGAGTCCGCAAACTGACCCCGATTATCCATTCTCGCCAAGGCGTTGTGTATCCTCTTCAGTGTAATGTCTTAAAGAAAACTGTATATGCTAAAGCAACAGATATCTAGGAGATAAAAATATCTTCAGAGAAAGCGTTAGCATTAACAAATTGACAACACCAAAATCATGCTAAAATGAGATAAGCACAAAATAGAGAATGTCAAAAAATACTTTACTGAAATGCAAGGAAAGTTAAGTTGCAGTTGACACGGGCAAACAAGTCATGTTTACATGTTTGATGGTTAAGCTAAACCTGCCTCTAGATGTCCCGCTAGATGCGTCAGATTAACGTCAGATGCGTCAGAGGAAGACATTTAATGAGCCTATGAAAATGAGGTTGCATTGACATACGAGATGATACGATACAGACAAACGAATAATGGCAAAATCAGCATCCTATGCAAAATTGCATATTCCTAGAGCTTTTCTTGCTCTTGATCGATTCAAATCGATACTAATCTTGTGGTTCTCTATTATTTTCAATGTAATTTGATAGCATGTTCCTACACAATCACAAATATATTATTTTAGCTTTATGAATGCACCTAATGTTTGTCGTTGATTTATTGAAATTAAATCCAATTGTTTTCCAATGAAAAAAGCAGCTGCTTAAGAATCTGTATTTTCTTCATAGATCTGGTGTTTGCTTGACCACTGTCTATGGAATACGCTATAAAACTGTAGTCTTACATCGCACAATTACTCAAAATTATACATCATGTTGCAAATGGTTATTTCGTTTATGTACACGTAATTGCATGAAAACAAGGTAAAACCAACCTCAACTATGTTAAAATCTGCATCATATGTAAGTGATTGAAATTTTTGCCCTGGACAAATCCATGGCGTATTTGATATTAATTATTGGTATCAAAATATATGAATTAATTGTAATTTTATGTTACCTCTTCAAATTTAGCCAAACTGAGCCAGTTGCTAATCTAAGCCATCTAAGCCAGTTCTAAGGCAGTTGCTAGTGGTGTACCACAAGGTTCAGTACTTAGGACCCTTGCTATTTATTTTATACATAAATGATATTGTTACATGTCTTGAATCTAAGACCAATATCAAGCTTTTTGCCGACGATGCAAAACTTTAGTCGCAAAATCAATGTAGATTACAAAGAACTTCTATCTCCGACTCTGTCAAACATTTCAGAATGGGCAAACAAATGGCAGATGCGTAAAGCTTGTGGGAAACGCTTTGTTCAGTCCACTGAGGCTCACCAGGGGGGGGGGTGCCAGCTTCCCATGTTCCCAAAGAAAAATGTCAATTGTTCCCATATGTTTCTTTTAATTTCATTTATTTTGTCAACAGCCACAGCCAAAATATAGGAGAGCTTGATTATTTCTCGGTAACATATAGCCTAATTACAAAAGATAATTAAAATTTATGTATAGTATGTCTGTTGCTAGTATGCATATATTCAACATAAAATATAAAATATCTATCAAGACCATTCTTAAAGAGATCAATTCCACTTATCCCTTTGTTCGCTGCACTCACTAGCAGGGACAAGTAAAATTTCTCTTCATGAAGTGAGGCGCTCATACACAACTTTTTGTGTATCATCAATCACAGACGAGTATGCGATTTTCTAGCGCTCTGATTGGTCCAAGGTGACAACTTTTAACACTCACCGCTAGTTTGTTTATGATCGAAGAAAAGTTAGAAAATCATTCACAGCGGAGAAAAGCATCGTAAAAGAGGGATAAAAATTAATGTTGCACTAGTTTCAATGCCTTATTGATTTTTATTGCTATCCAGATTGGATGCTCTGTACTATTTCGTTCAATGACTTCAAAATTTGGTCAACAAGAGGTGGAATGAAATGATTGTTTGGTTCAATTTTTGCGCGGAATACGCATCACGAAAACGTTTGAATTTGCTAATATACTTGTAAAATATTGATAAAATGTAAATAATTTCATGTATTTGTTCAAGTTTGGATCGTTCACACTTGATTCACCGGACTCATAGTAATGACCAGCAGTGTAAAAACTTTTGCATGATTTTATCGCCACACTTTGAGGTGTTAAATTTTACTAGCCCCAATTATGAAATAAATAGGGTCTATGGAGCTAGTCTAACTCTTAAAGGGCCGTACAGGCCAGGTCCCAGGACAGACTATACAGATTGCAAAATGATAATATCACATATGACGGGTTTTTGTATCACGACCTCGGAAACTTCAAATTATCAGAATCATCAAACATAGATTGAACAAAAAAGGGATGTGTGCTGTATTTGAGAGCGTAGCGAGGAAAAGTTTTTTCGGTTATGTCATAAAACTTCTCATACTGTAATTATCTGCTGTATAGAAATAATAACTATATACTGGTGACGGAAACAGTTTTTAAAAATTATCTGCATAATTGGAAGTGAAAAATGATTATTTCGTATCAACAAATCGAAATTTTTCCTTAATAAGCAGGAATAAGTGAATAATTTTCAGGACATATAGCACATTGGAGACTGCAATGTTCCCTATCTCCTCAAATCTGTTAAAAATGTTCCGGAGTTCCCATTGCAAGAAGAGCAATGTTCCCCTGCTCCCTGCACCCCTGGGGGCCTCTCCACTGGCAATCTACATCTTCCTGAAAGCACATATTATTTAGACAATCATTCACTTGTCAATGTCAACAATTTTAAAGATCTTGCTGTTACTATCACTTCCAATTTTAAGTCGTCTGATCATTGTTCCATGATTTCTTCCAAGGCTTACGGTAGAACACATTTAATTTTCAAATGTTTTTCTTCATCAAATGAACAATTACTAATGAAAGCATATACAGTGTATGTGAGTCCATTGTTGGAATCTGCATCTGCAGCATGGAACCCATGCCTTCTAAAAGACATTGAAAAACTGGAAGCTGTTCAACGGTATTTCACCAGAAGATTATTTCTACTCTTAAATTATCAATGTACCAGCTATTCTGATCGTTTGAAGGTTCTTGGCCCAAAACGTTTAGAACTACGATGGATTGTATTTGACTTGTGTATTTTGTAAAAAATTACCCACAATCTTGTTGAATTAAGAATTGACGACTTCACGTATGGCATTAATAAATACTCAATGCGTTGTCATTCATGAAAACTTATTACCCCTCAAATACTACGTTTGCAAAGCGTACAAATCTAATTTTGTTGCTGAACTATCCCATGGTGGAACAAACTGTCGGAAGAAATTGTTTCATTGAGCACACTGGACAGTTTCAAATTAAATTAGAACAATTTTGACATTAGTACATTTTTTAAATTTTTCAAATAAATATATATCTGTAAATTTATTATTATTATTGTCTGTAAACTTAGTATTTAAATCCTTTTACTAAAAATTAGGCCTTATGTAAGCGAGAGCTACAAGCTCTCCTGTATTTACCTTTCAACGCTGAAAGTTTATGAAATACATCACATCATATCATAAATACCAGGCATTTTACTAAAGCACGTAAATGAAATGAAAAATAAATCCACAATGTCTTTTTTTGAATAGCCTTTCTTATGTGCTGGAATATATGTAAAGAAAATTAAAATATTTTACTTCCCAATTCCCATTACTAAATCAATATTTCTACCGTCTCTAATTTGATTACGGGGGGGGGGGGGGGTGTTATAACGTACGTTTCAACTGTACCCTTAAATTTCCCAGTTTTTTCGAGTTTTGTCAAAGAGAGACCCTAAATTGTATAAAATTCTGCATTTCTTGCCATGTTTTATTCAAAATGATGGTCGGAAACCTTAATTGAGGCTTCTTAGCATCTCACTGTTGAACTTTGGTGGATCACAACTTGATTTTGGTACTTCACAGCAGAGAATCTACAAAATTAACAGCAGGTGGAAAACTTTTTTTCTTTTTCTCAATTTGATAACCTTAAATTGCATGTATTTTGCAAAAATGATACCCCTAAAAAGTGGCACATCCCCGTATAGCGTCTATATGCAAGGACCCCTTTGGATCGATTTCCAAATAGAAGAGCAAATTCGTCTACATGAGAAAATATCTAAATTACCTAGAACCGTAGAAAATGTCACACCGCTACGCGAGCAGAAGAAATTCCTTACAAAGCTTAAAAGACAGGCTCTTAGGTCATTTCTTTCTCAAAATTGTTAAATAGATCTAAAGAAAGTTTGATAACCGGTCTTTCTCTAGAAAAGTCTATCTCTAGAAAACACCTTCAGACTTCAGAGAAACGATAAATCACCGACCACTTTCTAGAAAAAACAATTTTCCACGGACCACACTTTTGAACAACGAGTCTCACTGAGTCTGCAACGTACCGGTGAACGAATCCCAAAACATGAACGGTTAACAAAATTCAGGAAATCCGCTGCAATCTAGAATGCTTCTAACACCTCATATTCTAAAACCAACAAATATTAAATTCAAATGGTCGAATAAAATACTTTTTCTCAATTTTTATAAATTTGTTTAAAAATTCTCGCCAACAGATACACATGTGTAAAGATTGAAAACAAGCTTTCTGCCAGATTCAGCAGTTTTCGCTGAGTTTCACAAGAGTCTATTCTTGGACCTCTACTTTTCAATATTTACGTGATTGATTTATCATTTAATTAAATAAAATCATCGATGGTATACGAAGACGACACAAATATCTATTTCTGCGGCAAGTCCATCAACGACGCGGTATGCACCATAACTGAGGATTTAAAATGTGTCAGTGAATGGTTTGGCTCTAATTTTATGTTACTAAATCCAATCAAGACACAAGCAATGTTAGTAAATCAGAACAACAGAAATCAAGCTAACCAGAATGCTAACACTGCAATAGTAAAGGTCAACAACAACATAGCAATTTTTCACAGAGTTATATCTTCTTGGTGTTAAACTAGACAACGCATTGACAATGAAGCCTTTCACGAAGCATTGCAAGAAAAAAATCAATATATGTCTTACTCAGCTCAGACAACTGCGAGGATGTCTTTCCTACAACATATGCGAACAACTTTATTGCACGTATTTGAGACCAAACTTGGAATGTTGCAATCTCCTTACCATAGGAATGGCAAAATCAGAGACAGAACAGCTGGAGAGACATAAATCAAAGGCCATATCGTCCCTACTATTTAAAAGTCAGGACCCCCGAAAGGCTAATCAATCGAATCGGCTAACTTCCCCACTGGGAAGAAAATTAATCAAGCTATACTCACGCTATAGTCCACAAATTACTCACTACAGAATGTATTTTATCTTTAAATGTTTATTTTCATTTCAAGAAAAATACACTAAACGCTCAGATCTACGCGTTACTGCTCCAAAATGTAGGCTAGAATACCCCAACACATCTCAGAGTTCTTGGACATTTGAGCTGTGTAACAATAACCAAGGATCTTGTATTCAAGCAGGAAAAGGAGGAAACACTTGTATCATAGCGTAGAAAAAATTGAATATTCCCAGCTTGTTTGCTATTTTTAATTATTGAACCTTTAGAGCATTCTTATCTTCATGTTAGTCAATCTGTTTTACACAATTTCTGGTATACTTTTGATTAAAATATTTCAATTTTTAGTTAATAATATTTTACTTTAGTTTGCGTTTAATGTATCACCCATCGTATCAATTTAAACGAGATGAATTTCTCATGTTGACAACGATGTTAAATAAAATTTCACCCCCCGTGATATGAGTATTTATGGAGTTTGGTAATTATCTAAAATACTTACATTTTCGTATTATATTTTTACGGATTCTGCTGTTTGAATAAGTGATTAAGGAAAATACTCTGAAGCCCTCATTTGTTTGCAATAGCCATGATATGACATTTATCAGGGCAGCTAGCGACGCATATTGGCTGTAGCTGTGAGATCAGCAGTGAGTTACCAGAAATGACAAAAAGTGCATCATTAGCAATATTAATGATGATCGCCTTACGGCGTGAAACTCGGAGTAGCGTAATTATGTTTCATTTTTGACTCATCCTTTCTTATTTATTACCGCTCTGGTCCGCCATTGAGCACTATTTCAGTAACAGCGTGGAAAACGTAATGATCATAATCTGATCTCTCATTTATTATTAGCAATATTAATACAATTCTTTGTGATTTAGAGTACATGTTGTACCATATTACAAATCAGTGTCTCAAGAAGAAACCTCATTGAGTTACAATTGCTGCAGTGGCTGGCTAGCTTCCAACACTGAATGTATACCAGGTATTTAACTAATATGAATTTATGCAAGTATCCTTGGTAAAAATGTAAAAATAATCGTAGCAGGTCAATCAAATTAGATAAGATTACTTTAATTGGTTCAATGAGAATTTTTCAAAGCATGCTATGCTAGCAACATATGTGCAGTTTTCATTATACAGGAAATCCACTTGTAGTTACTGTAAACATTTTCATTATTTGAAAAGAAATTCAGATTAACAATGAGTCTCGACCTTATAAACTATTAACTCACTTTTAATGTGAAATGAAATAAATTGAGACACACGCACCCTCAGTTGTTGAGGAAACAAAGCATCGTCTATATATACATAAATATAATGTAATTGCCTCCCGCGTATTTTTAATCCGCTTGTGAATTTTCAGTCTGCAAAAGATCCTTCATGTTTTCGAGCTATGTACTTCCTTGTGAAAAAATCATTGCTATCGTTCAGCTGGCATTTTAGCAATAAGAATAAAGATGTGAAATCGAGTTCATACTTAAAATTTCAGCAATGGCATTTTGTTGACTTCTGAATGTTGATTACGCTTCGATGAAAGGGAATTGATGTGCTTCTGCCAAGGAGGATATCAGCTACAGTGTTACTGCTTCGCATAATTTGAAACCCGTACACGGCAAATTGTTTACGAATAATCGTCCTGATTTCATTTTCTGAAATTTCAAAATGTGAGCTAAAAAGATGCATTGAACACTCACTTGTGTGCAGAATAAATGTGAACATGCTGCTAAGGATTGTCTTCTGTTCCATCAATTTATTAGTGATTGAATGTCGATGTATAAACAAAACATTGCATGCTGAAACTGGCTGTGGAAGCTTTAGAGGTCTGTTCACAAGTGATATGGACCATAAAAATTTCATTGAACTTCAATATCACATGCAGATTTGAAAATTTTAACATGATTTTGATTTTTTAATTCATGGTCTAATGTCACTAACCATTCAATTGTAGAATGATACCTTGAAGAATTTCGATAATACAGCAGAGAAATCACAGAGCAAAACAAATTCCCATTTTCCTTGCAGTTTTTAAATCAATGTACAACGCAACATGTAAAACAGGAAATGTGTTTATAAATTCAGATTGAACGGATAATCAACTGGATGACAGTCCTTGAAATGATTAATGCTTTAGACAAAAAGTAATGCTAAGGGTATAAAATGGAGTCTGTAATGAAAATGGGTATATACTATGCTGTAACTTCTTATATAGGCTAATGCATGGTCTTACTTTAAGGCAGGATTTGGTCCAAAAAGATTGGGGTATAGATCAAACCTTTTTTGATGGGTGGAAGGTTACTTTTATGAAAAGATTAAGGATCCGTCTGAGCTCTGTTGCTAAATTGAAAACAGGTCGACTTTAAAATCAAGCAATCTGATTGGTTTCGACAAAGTCAGTATAGCTTTATTGACCAGTGGAATGATCTGCAAAATCCTTAGAATGAAAATGGAGACTTCACAATTCTATGTCGATAGAACTGACGAAATAGAAAAATGGAAGAGAATACTGCAACAAACAACACAAAAATTGAAAGCAAATCGTTTACAACTCTGTTTTTGCTGCGTTTTCATTTTGATAGACTGATGGCCTTGTTTCCACTATTTTTCCTCTCAGGCATATTACACAAGACAGTATTTGCATTCAACAAAATATGATTTACTACTGTTTTGACTGTGTAATGCATCTCTGTCACGATGATGTTAAATCTAAATTTCAACAAATTCAATTATTTTCAATGCTCAACAATTTTGAGAATATGTACATCTTTATTACTTTTTAAAAATCACTTGAGAATGACGGAAGTAAATTGACTAAAACCGTTGTTGAAACTTTATTTATCCTTATGTTATACAAAATTTATATCCCTATGTACAATAGCGTGGAGTTTCCGTTTATCATTATCCCTATATCTATTTTTCCCAGCATGATCACGTCATATTATGACAAAATACATGCATACCTACAAAATTTTGCTCAACAGTGTTCTGATAATATTATTTATAATTTGTGACTGCATAAATTTTTTTTTGAAATCATTCGCTTCAAATTGATCTGCGTAAAATTTATTACAGCATTTATTGATCTCTGATTCGGTGTACCCCGGCTATTATCACTCTATATTCAATTCAGTGTCAATTAATACTTGTTAAACATTTGTCTATTGTAAACGGTTTACATTATCAAAATATTAATGAAAGTCGATATTCTAGCGTAGTGTGAACTATAGGCTGAAATCGATGAAAATAAATAGATTTAATACACCTGAAAGCTGACTTCAATGCTACATATTCAAGCATCGTAAGCTCCAAGCTATATTTTATTGAACTATCACGGTAATTTAGCAGAGCCATCAATTTACTAGTCTTGAGACACCTTGAAAAGTGCTGCTCTATACCTTTCACTGGTCAAGCGTAAGTCATGATAACATGGACGCCATTGTTTTATCCTAATCTTGAAAATTGTTGGCTTTGCCATTGTCAATGAGCTTCTTAATTTGTTTACTTCATAGATGTACAAAATGAGAAGTGGATTGAAAGGCATAAACTTTCATTGACTTTCGGAATAATTGTGTCCGTTGTCTCCATCGTTCTTTTAATCACTTGCCTGTATTCTAACATTTGTGGAAAGACAAAAAATAGTAAGCACTTTCGAGCACTTTCTTATTAGTAATTCAGGAAATTGTTATAAATTTTTGTAGCTGATCGATTATAGAAGCTTCTTGAACCTGCCATGCATGACTTATTTGATGCGCAGACTATACAGCTATAGCAATTTAAATGTAATACAGTTTTACATGAAATTTTCATAGCAAGGTTTTGAATTTTCCAGAACGCTACTGACTTTCAACTGTGAAGCATTTGCTTTGTTGTAAATACTTAAATTCAGTATGCTGAATCAATGAAGTTAATTTAAAACTATATGTGTTTCTTTATGTGAAAACGATCTTGCTACTTTAAGCGATGTGCGTTGAAGTCACTAGGAGCAATATTGACGAATGATTTAATCACTTGGAATACGTAATATGTGTCAACATACAAGCCAAGACAATTGATACAAACGTGAAACTTATCATACCCTGAATATTCGGTCTTTCGCAGACATAGATTTACTAAACGAGATCTATTGATTGACCAAAAACAAGTATTGGGGAGATTAATTGTTCTCTGATGCAATGCATAGTATTCCTGCTTTTCGAATACATGTATAAAGGTTATCCTACTAAAAAATTTGTACACTGACTGATTATTCTATGAAGGATATCAATTTTTCAATAAGAGGTATGATTTGGTATTAGATGAAGATGGTAATAGTCTTTGATACAAGCAGATCATAAGAGATATCTGTTTGGGGGTAAATCTAATTATACCTCATTCGTATAAGTTTAGTATTAATATTAACAATTCTTGTTAAATGAATCATATTAGTAGTACTCTGAAAGTGCATGTTTAAAATATGCTTGATAAATAACAGTTTTCTAGATAATTTATAACGAGAGCTAAATAAACTATATATTGACCAGATCTATTCAATAATTCTGATTTCCTTTCTAGAGAGCACAATTAGTGATGATACTAGCCCCTCACGGCCGAATTTTGAAAAAATTTCGTAAGTAAATCGAAACGAATATAAAATTACTTCAATGACCGTTTCAAGATATCAAATGAGAATTTTAAACGGGATGGAAGATTGCTTTGACTGAGAAAGCAATACAAATTTTGAACGATGCATTGGTTCTTTGTTTAGCATAATTTGAACACTACGATCTAGCTACAATAGGTACTTACCGCCCCCCTCCATGTTTTATAGTGATCTACGTATGTTTTTAAAATGAAAATCTGATTTAAGTATTATTTCTGATAGACCTTTAAAAATTGTTTTTTTAACACCGGTTTTTTGAAGAAAGAAGATGGAATGCCCGAAAAGTTTCTGGGACCTATCTTAAAAATATGTTTTTTTCCATCCAAGACCAAATAATCACATCCACTAAATCGAATTGGTACTGATAAGAGGCGATTCTACAATTAGAATTTTTCCAGTAGATAAGTACTGCATAAATATTGGCAGTGAATATAATATATACAGATGAAACAATATACATATGAAACAATGTACAGATGAAACTATTTGATTGGTCTAGCCGAGGTCAAATAGAAAGCTACTTGACCGGTTCCGAACCTCTCTATAATCCACGAAATAGAAATGGAGAATTCAAAATTTGATTAGTAAGCAACTAAATATATTGGAATAAAATAAAATACACTAAATCCTGCTTTCAATGATTTTTATCACGATACACAAGAGAAATACTTTTGCTGATATCTCATCTCAAACTCCAAAGCAATGAATTTCATGACATTGAATAAACATGAATGAAAAATTTGGATTATTTGGAAAATTTGTGAATCATAACCATCTCATCTACTGGGATGATTATATAAATTGGAAAATGTATTGCGATAAATTTGAAACTTTGTAATTATTGCTTACATGCACTGCCCTTATTTATTGTACATACTTGCATTATTTAACATTTGAAATTCATAATTTTTAATTGAATCAAAATAGCTTTCAAAATCATGGGCTTCAGAATTGACTGATTTGAAATTTACTTGAGCAGTTATTGATATCATATTCAGTGTATCGGCTGATAATGACCTCGGCAGACCTAGCTCATTATCAACCGATA
The DNA here is from genome assembly GCA_025505365.1 of Haliclystus inabai. NCBI lineage: Eukaryota > Metazoa > Cnidaria > Staurozoa > Stauromedusae > Haliclystidae > Haliclystus > Haliclystus inabai. The sequence goes on from JANVCG010056560.1 coordinate 11,176, forward strand.
TTCTTCTCACCTCCCATCAATAACTGTTATACATTGGTTTTCCTTCCATGTTATCTGAAATAATTTATTCTTGGGTTTTCTCTCTACTGCAATTCGGATTAATTTTATAATGCATACACATTTGTTTAGATTTTTTGACAATGTCTTCAGTCATATCGTCTGACTGCAATTTTACATTGTAGTTAAATGCGTGAGTAGTTCCAATTCATATATACAAATATTGCTCCATGAAAACGTTTCAAAGCATCAAACATTATATTTGATTAGGAAAAGATTCAATTCTGATGTCATAAACTTACCTTTCACACACTCTGCCTAACTTTCAACTTTTTCAATCTTTATTAGGTCACCTAACAATGCAAATATGTTGGAGTGCTTCTGATGCCATTCAAAACCTTGAAGTGAATAACCTACAGAAAAGCACTGTGTCAAATATAACTGCCTACGACGAGTGCATTTTTTAATTTTTAAAATCAAGCAAACCTATACCCTTCGTAATATCTTCATATCATTGTATCCATCAACCTGATAAGATGATCAGTATAGTACTATATTCCATTACCAATGATAAGCTCGTATGGCTAACAAGAGGCTCACTGCTGAGAAGAAATAAAAATTTGTATAACTTTTGCATTTCAAAGTAAATCTTTTAATGGAAATCCAATCGCAGTTTGAAATTTTTCAAGCTTTTAGTGCCTGAATAGAATTTATTGATTTAGGCACTTAATACCATACCCTACAGTAGAAGATTTGAATCCAAGTATAATCAATAGTCTTAAGTCACCCACAAAAGCTGATAACATGCTAGCATACAATTATTTTTAATGCACACCGATAGCCAGCTAATTTATAAGTAATTAATATTTGGATTTCAATATATTTTATTACGACATGTGTTATATTTAGCAATCTCAACATCAACATTGTACCCTTTTTTGAATCATTAGTTTCTACCAATTTGATGCTGTAATTTTTGAATATGTTCAGTTCTGCTTTTTCGTGTTCTTAGACCTTCTATGCAGACCTATGCTGTTTAAACGGTTACCTTTCCGCTCTTCGTCTCAGTATATATTTCTAGTGACGAGACATGTGATATACGTGTGGCAAAGCAGTATAACGGCAAGGAATGAGATTGGAACAGACCGCTATAACTTTTAACAGCAGTGTTAACTGACACTGTTAACATCAGTGTCAGCTGAAAACAATCTCACAAGCCAAAAACCCTCTATCGGCCTGACGGAATTATTTCGAAAATAATCCAAATAAGGAGAATCTGAATCCGAATCGGATTGATCAGAGTTGATCAGTTCATTGTGAGTGACTCGCAGACTGTCTTCGTGAGTTGTTTTGGCATCCCGCATTTGATCCTTCCTTGCAAAATGGTCCAAACGATCACACTTGTGGCACGTCTGATCTTTTGTGGGACACAATCACCTATCATGTGTCAAACTAGGCAAGAGCCTCTACCCCACATTCGGCTCCATGATTCTGAGGGTCGCCCGCACACGGGTTATAGAACTTTGATACAAAAAGTTGGCCCATATTTTCCACATGGGAAATGCCCAATCAGATCCGAGCTTTGTGAGTCATACGTCATGTGACTATTGAGCCGAGTTATTGATTTGTTCGAATATCGAAACTTCATGGAATCCTAGTCATAATTTTTGTTCAGATTTTACAATCTTGAAAACACAAAAACTTATTGCAATGGAGTTCGACGTAATGAGCACACAGGCTGACGGAGCTGCGGATTTTCTTTCCACAAGCCATCAAGCGCACCCATAGCCATGAAGCGCATCTTCTGGTCTCTCTTCTGCGTTATTCCTCTCGTCTCGTATTCATAAGTATACTTTAAGCTTTCACGCCAATAAGCAGTCATGACTCTCGTACTTTCCTTGGTACTGTGCAGCATTAATTTCGTTCCTGATTGCATTTCATTCACGTTAAATAGTGTTATACTGTTGTGTTTAATCGAATATCTATTCTTTCCATCATTTTGATTTTGCAATGAAGATGAATTCTAACGTAGAACTTATAGACCAAGGTGAGGTTAATCTATCAAATCTAAATGATTTTAATAATTCCATCCGAGACCAACCATATCTGCAACTAACTCTACAAGTAAGTAATTTGTATGCTTCAATTTCTGTTTTGATATTTCCACTTCATAATATCTCATGGTGCTTTCAAGCTATGCATTTGATTTACGCAAAAATAATTTTGAGATCTATTATATTGTGTGTCATGTTTCTCATACTTAGCTATTTTACCCGTAATATTACCAAATATCACTTACTTCTATTTTGAATCTGGCATTTATTGGCATCAATATGCTCGAATTGAATGTTGTTTTAAATTGCCAAGAATATTGAAACTTATTTGGAAGAGTGGAAGCTGAATGGACAAGCTGAATTGAAAATTGGTAGAGGATGTACGAGGCCTATATTATTTATGTGAAACCTCTTTACAATGATTATCTATGCGGTTTGAAATGATTGACCACTTGCCCTTTTATAGTTTGGAGTAGACTGTTGATAATTCCTGAATTCAAGAATAAGAATTAACATATTTTGCTACAATATCAAAATGATGGACAGGTGGCTGTCTTTGTTGTGACCATGTTGTGACCCGCATGCACAGAATTTAATTTGAAATTTTACTGGCAGATTCAATCCTTCCAAGTTCAAACTCTGAAGGGGAAGACAACCAGGTCATTTATCCAGTACCTGAGAATCAAGTTGATATACTGCTCTATATATTATATCAAATATATCATACCCAATCGTGATGTTCTTCTAATCACGTTTTTGATGAAAGGCGTGTTCTTCGAGATTACACTTTTGAATGGCTTTTCTGACGATTGTATCCTGTTGTTTTCAATTTTCGTCACCCAAACGTTGCTACTAGTAGGAAAGACTTTTGTCTCCTTCCACTGTAACAAGCATTTTATAGTTTTCTCTAATCTATGTAATGGCATAAAATCAATTAATCTCTAGCTATTCTGCTTTTAATCTCTAGCTACTAGATTAGAAATTGACGTAGAAACCAAATATCGAAACCTTTTTATCGAAGAGAACCAAAAGTGAAAGCAATTATACAAGTCGTTGAACCGGGCTAATTTGGGTCTGTTAACTATAACTTTTATCTAACAATATAACTATAACTATATAACGTTAACAATAACTTTTTGTTTTCTTCTCTCCCAGCAGTAAAGGTATGATAAAATCCTTTCCAGCTATTCAGCTAGAACCAAATATGTTGATTTTCTAAATCAGATAGAAAACCAGATATTATAAGTATCTGCTACTTCTGAAAACGGCAACAAATGCATGCATCTCAAACATGTTCAACTTTGAGTTGATATGTCTTCGTGATCTCTTTCCTGGTATTTGTAATGTATGATCAATCAAGTACTTGGCTACTAAAAAACGATAAAGCTTTGAAGATTGGTGAAGAAGCCAAATATTAAAACTTTTTTAACAAAGAGCAACAAATCCTGACTTTGTGAAAGATAAAACTTGGCAAACAACCTGCAGCTGGCACATGATGTTACTTCCTTGACTGTATTTGGTTCTAAGTGTCCAATCGAGTGACTTCGAAACTACGAGGGTCAAGCTCAGCATAGCAAAATAATATTTGACGACAAAAGAGGCCCGGGACTAGTTCCGGTGCACCATCTCGCATAGTTTTTGGACTGAAATCAATTCATCTTAGTAGGAGGAAGAATTTTGAAAAAAAATTGATCCACAAGATAATAATCTTCCTTTCTTCACTCGAATACTAGATGTCTATGCTGTCAAGCTCGACGTATTCTTATTAACCAATCAAGTTTTGTCTCCTATGTTACTTCAGGGGGAGTAGTCATAAGGTGCTCAAATGTTGAAAACCATTGTTTAGTAGCCAATCAGATGCGGGTTCACGAAAGGTGGGAACCAATTCTCATTGGTTAAACGTTTAATGAATGATGCATTTTTTCTCACGTGAAAATGCGTAGTTGAATAAACTGCGTCAGGTCTGAATCACAGAATTTCATCAAAGCAGCAGATTAAAAGTGGCGTCTTATCGTCGATGGTTGTGCAGAATAAATGCAATAAACTTGAGCTTATTGAGTCAACTTACTTTAATTGCTGGCCTTCTTCTGTACCATTCAATACCAATGCGAAATGCTTACAAATTAGATAAAAATTAAAACAGCCAGGTTTTGTCAGTGGTTTAGGCTTTTGCAGCATGAAGTCATGATATTGAAAATACAGGGGCGATAGTTTGAACTACAAAACTAATTAACACGGCCAATTCAAATTATGGTTTCACAGGTCTAAAACTTCAACTCATTATAATGAACACAGAATGATGTTTTGATCAAAAAAAAATTTCGATTGAGAAGACTTCTAATTTATGTCGTGGGTTTAAATGAATTCACTTTATGGAAACATTTTGTTTATGCAGATAGAAAAGATAGAGCATTTCATATTTGTGCACGGGAATATGAGCTTGTGCTGATATTAAGCTGGAGTCTACCGAAGATTATTATTTTGCTAAATTTTATGATCACAGTAGAGTCTCGGCACAAAACAAAAGCCCTTTTCACATTACACACATTTAACCCGGGTTAGCTCTAACCTGGGTCGAACCCTAGTAGTGTGAACGCAACTAACCCGGGTTAAATTTGCTAATCTGGGTTAGTTTTTAACCCAACTACATGAGGTGGGTGCGACCCGGGTTAGTTCAAGTGTGAACACAAACTAGGGTCGAACCTGGGTTAGTTTTCACGCACGAGTGAATTTTTCTTGAAATTGTACGTGAAAATAAGATAGTATTTCCGCAGCTTCTGAAAATTTCCGTTCATACGCATGCGTTGATCTTACTGAAGTGTGTTCGATCCTAATTTGCATGCACAATGCAAAATTAACAGCACTTAGAAGAGGTCAGTGTGAAAACAATCAAAGTAACCCGGGTTAGCAGTCTCTACTTATGAGAGTTTTGTAGATTTTAGCGTGCAAGTAGTCAATATATGGCTTTTGTGTTCCAATTTCCCGATCTATACAGCTTAGTGTTATCGACGTCTCGCGATTACGTGGTTTATCTAGCTCTATACAATAAATAGTTATAAAAGGTGTAACCATCTAGTTACGTTTGGCAATTTGTTTCCACATGAAACCCATCTTGTTTATTAAATAGACTTTGCTGCTTGGATGCTTCGAGCATTTATAATGTAATCATCTGCAATTGATTTCTGGATTATTTCAATGAATTTTCTTATGACTCATTTTCTAGATTCGTCAGTTCTGGTAGATTTTAACATCACAGAGTCTATTTCTGCTGATTCAAAGTATAGCATAGGTATCTTAAAATTATCGTAAATTGTGGAAGCGTGAGCAAAAGGCCAATTGAATTGAGAGCTTAACTTCAATTCAAAACATGTAGAAAGGTCAGATGTATAAATGCAAACTATATAATTACTGGAAAAATTATGAAAAATAAAAATTCCAAAATTTAATTGAAAATCTATTATGCCTGTTTCAGTGGTCTTTCCAACCGAAGTGAAGCAAATCAATTTTGAATTGATTTATCAAAACATCAATTATGTCACCAAGTAATCTTTTTATATTTCCAATCAGCATACGTGCACAAGTACGATAGAACATCGATTTGTATAGATTGATAATACTTACAATAAACTTGATCACAGGACACTTGCTCCCATTACCATTCAATTACCTTAAACTCAATGTAGGATTTGAATTTTGAGTTTATTAAAAAGTTTATGATTAATGACACCGTAAATCTCACTAATTCTCTCTACCTTTATCTTAATGTGTTTATAATTTAATATCATACAGTGCAACAGAGTCTTATTCTGGTGAAATAATATACAAGTACAATTTTTTACTCTGCGTGCATAGTATTACATTTATCTGAGATGTTTGTCATAGCATTTTAGTGCTACTGTTTGTTTTAGTCTAATGTATAACTTTTGAGACGAGCACTCACTGAACCCTTATATCAACAATGTTCAAACAGCAATTCCATCAATTCAGAAAAACTTTCAAAGTAAAGTATTCTTTCAAACATCCAAGCATGGAAATTATTTGTCTAAAATCTATCAAAATAGTGTTTGTAGTACATTACAAACATCGTAATCTCTAATTTAAAATTCAAGGTGTTTTTCTTCGTAGTTTTTCTAACAGTCTAAAATTGCCAACAACATTTGAATGATATTTGGAAGCGACAACGCTTTGTACGGAGGATGGCATTGTTGTCAATCAGACGAACACAGGATTTTACGTCATTTCATGAAATCAAGTTTAAAATCTGGCACCAATATTTTGCAACAATGCTGCTACTAATTTTACAATCCTTTAATAGTCCATCATTTTTTATAAATTACTATCATGACCATATAAATTAATTTCAGATGTAAATAGCAACTGATATAATAACGACTACTGGAATGTACATCAATAGGTCATCCCAGCAGTAGTGGCTGGCAATATTTGTGGTTGTCAAGGTCAGCTACGGAAACTGGTCAATATTTAGCCTCCTATGCCCTATGATCGTTTCATCTTGAAATTTCCAGCATTCGAGGTATAATTCAATTAGATCATGCAAATACGTTTTTTTGTTTGATATTTTAATAGTGAGTGGGTATCACTATATACATACAATCAGTGGTTAATTAAACTAAAACGAGTTACTATATACTGTTATTAGTTTGCAAATTATAGTTAATGCTGGAGAGGTAGCCACACTAATCATCATTCGTAGATATATACATATATACCTTCTATTTATTATAAGCAAGACTGTATCTGAGCTTGTACTGTCTGAATAAATATATAGGTCTTCAGTGCTGATTCTTAAAGATATTTGGATAATTTCTGAGCTATATTGATATCATCTATCTGTTAAATTTTTCTCACATAACACTATTGTCGTCTAATCTGGTCTCCTACCGGAAAATACATTTTACAATCTAGCAAAAGAAGTCTACTGTATCTATTCTTATCGTAATACCATTTTATCAGATCAGGCTTTCTTTGTTTCGAATAGTGAGAAAATGTAAACAATCGACAAAGTATAATGATAAACTCTTTATCCCGTTTGAAAAAGACTATAATCTATTATGTGTTCAATTGATGTATATTGGAGATTATCAAGTCCGTATTATCAATACATAAGGTGCAAAAGCAATAGATTGATAATAGATAAATAATAAGATTACAAAAGCTGCTAGAGTAAGAATCTGTGTTGTTTGAATCGACAGAAGCTTTGCATCTAGAGAGAAAATCAATCGTGCATTCTAAAAATGGCGCACAAGTGGGCAAAACATATAAACGATATTCATGCTCTACTGATTTGCAATTCAAAGTTTAGTTTCGATTGGCGAAAAAAAACAATATGGAGATAAGATAAATAGAGAGACAACTTGAGATACAGTGTAAGCAGAATAATAATTCAATTAGTTTCAAGGAAATTCAATTCTGCATCAAATGAATAGCAAAAGCCCGATTATGAACATTAGTTAAATATTTGTATAATCTTAAGGAGTTGTCTCTAACAGTAATTTAATTATATTTTTGGAATTTCATCATTGAATTTGAGAACAAACATAGTTCATCGTAAGAAAATTGTAATTCCTGAAGCAAACTTGCCTTTAAAATTTGAAAAAAAAATATCATCCCCATAAGTGTGCATTAGAATTGACTCATTGAAGCAAAGCTAAATCAAAGTTTCTATTCCGCACTTTGTTTTAAATTTATTTGAATGGAACAGGAGCTTACTGTTCTTTTATTCTATATTTAAAAAAATATTAACTTCCTGGTATGCTTTGTTTTGAAT
>JANVCG010056782.1:0-19001 GCA_025505365.1 Haliclystus inabai
CTTGCATTATTCAAAATTCATAATTTCAAATTGCATTAAATAGCTTTCATAATCATTATTTTTTGTAATTGACCTGTCTGAGATTTACTAAAACAGTTATTGATCTCAGGTTCAGTGAATATCAGCTGATAATGACCTCAGCGGACCTCGGTCATTATCAGCCGATATTCACCTCACCTTCGATCAATAACTGTTAATTATCGCTTTATGTTGCTATCCAGAAGTATACCATTACCTAATTGTAGCTAGCAATTTATTCAGTGTGTGAGGGATACCGAGGTTATAATTGCACTCGTAGTTGATCTCTGAAACAATAGCTACCGCCATAATTTGCCATTGCGTAACAAGACTATTGTTATCAAATATAGTTCACTGATGATAATGATATGGCATTGTATTGTTTATGTATTGTAAAAGATGGAATACAGTTACATACCTAAGATCCACTCGGTATTCCCAGGAGCACTGTGCTCATATAAAACAAGAAGTATCAATAGTAAGTAAGACATCACCCGAGGATCTCTCGTATTGAAATATTATACGAATTTGAAAACGGTTAATTCCACATATTAGTTTTTATTGTATTGTTATCTAAGATATTGTTATCCGTAAAATGAAAGGGATATTCCTTCTTGTCGTGCACTCAGTACAGTTTAGCAATATCTTGTAATCGTTCCTGTTATTATTAATGCATTGATATATAGAATGTTATCATTTTCCAAATTGATTGTTATTTGCTATAAAAAGGCTGAATAATTGGTGATTATCTAACCGAAAGACCCCGCTATTAAATGATATCAAAATCAACAATTCACACCGCTTCGATTACATTACTGGTACTTATAATCATCTCAATCATAGGCCGAATTGTTAGCTATATACACATACCACCAGCATGATCGTTAAAAGCCATTGGTCTGTCTATCTCTACACAATTAGCCTCTTTGATGATCATGAAAGACTCGATTCACTTCGCATGCATAAAGAATATTTTAGTCGCTATCAGTTTGTTTTGAATTCCACGCCACACAGATCGATTGCTGTATCAGGGAAGTTTCAAATTGAGTTAGACCCTCTATGCAAAACTCAATAGAAACCATCAAGCTTTATAGAGTCTTAAATGACCGGCAACCTATAACAAAAACCTCAAAATCTGTGATGACATTACAAACTCGATTTTAATAAAACATGTAGAATCTTTGTTTGTCCAATTGATAAAAATGCCATTTTAGAAAAATAGTTTCATCACTTCAGCACTGTTAGCACCATAACGATACAAAGGGTTTCTGCTCATTTCATGCTTATTTTAAACAAACATCAAATTATGAATAGAGCAATAGCCTGAGACACGGATAAGCGATATCTGCCAAACTTTAGTACCTGTCAATTATTGAGATGATTGCCTAACTCTGTCTAGCGCATGTAAATATTTGTGTATGCCACAAAGTCTGCAATCAGTTAGCTTGTAAGCAACGAACATTAATGAATTGTTTTAAGCGGTTTGTTATACCGGACAATACGTTGGCGCACATTAATAGACTTCAACCTATCTGAAAAGTTATATTCCATTTATTATATCACTGACAAAGATCATCCAGTTCACAGCCTGTAGCTACCGGAAATTCCATAACATGACACATGACACGAGATCTATGGAGACTATCACAATAACATTCCTCAAGATGTTGACGTCGAAGTATCAGAATGAAAGCAATACCTAATATAAATCAATAATTCACCATTTTCAGGAAAATTATTAGTATCGCTATCCGGTACTTGAATAGTGATATATACGCCAGCATCAGGATTCTGCACGGGAGAGGAAACAATGATAAAATTGAAATACAAAAAGATCTGTATTTTTATCGAAAACCAACTTATTGTTGCGGCATGCTCATTATGTTGCTTCGCCTTGTAGCAATATTTATTAAAAATATTTATTCAATTTGTTTTCTGAAGGAATTTTGCTTCGGATTTCTACGTATTTGGAGCTGAATGGTTATCAACATAGACAAGTGACATTTCTGTTAACCACATATTGAAGTCTGCTACTTTTATTCATGCAATTCATTCCATCAATTTCAGAATCACCTGTTGTTCTTAATCAACTAACAATGGCTCATGCTTGGATCACTCAACCAAACTATAACACTAAAATTTACATATCCATGACTTTGCTGGGAATACCAGTTCATATACTGGTTTACAGAGAAACAACCCATACTTATTGCATTCTCAAACACAGTGTATTGTATTTTCAACATAGCCCATTCACTGAAACAATATCAATGTGTATTTAGTTTCAAATTTGTATTACAATAGTACTTTTACTATGTTTGACTATTATAGGAGAACTTGTATTCAAAATATTTCAATTATTATTTTAAAAACTTGAACTGATTTCGAAATTTTGACACCAAAATAGATTTTATCTATCAAATTTTAATCCCACTTTTATTTATTATTTTAGGAAATCATATAATTAACTCTTACCACACATTACCATACACAACACTATTAGCAAGATACTATTGTATTCATAACAATAACTAGCTGCATTACGTTTTGTACAAAGGGAAAGTACCGTGAGCATTTTTTATTGAATAATACACTGTCTGAAGATCGTTCTGTGCGAAATCTTATGTAAGGGAGGAGATTATTTATGTCAAATACAAATAATAAATGTTAAATGAAGATAATATTTTCTCAATTTAAGCTTCGGTGTTTTGCAATGTGATAGCTCTGTGAGGTGAAAAACGTGAACTTCATCCGGCATCTGTCTTTTCTTATCATAGTGTCTTGATATTCCCATTATGACTTGGCTTGTGCTACTGCGATTACATGGAAGCATTTTCAGATCTGTATTACCTTGCACCTGTTCAGACTCATACCTAGCTCCATCCATGGCAACGAAAGAACTTTATGTCAGCGTCCTTCCTATATCGTAATCATCATTTACTTGAGTTTACAAATAATTCTATTTACTTGATTAAAAAATTAGCGAAAAATGTTTTGAAAAGAGAAAAATTGCGTTAAGGCTGCTTTTATCATTCTGAGGCTAACAACATTGTACTAAAATGAAAGAATTTGACAATGCAAATTTAGTCTCAAATTAGATCGGCTATCCATTGGTTATTCAATCGTCGTATATGCTTGCTTATAAACAAAAAACAAACACGATTGATTAATTCATAACATAAAAGTACCAGCAAGATGTCATCATGCATCACAATCTTGAGCGAAATTTGATGGAAATAAAAATGCGAAGCCTTAGAAAGAGACGTATTTTATTTGCAATAGAAACTTCCTAGGAGAAAATCCTAAGCTTCGTGCATGAAACCATGAACATAATATTCCCACTTATCAATTGGTTGAAGAAACGATAGCAAAGAAAATAAGATGGATTTTAGCTCTATTTTGGACATCCAAAAGGATTTGATCTTGATTTTATTTTTTCATTTTAAAATTTGTAATGCAGAAAATCAGCAGCAAATTGAAGGTAGGACGGTTTTTATTCAAAAGTATAGGCTGTAAATACAGCTTTAACGTAAAAACAGTTAGGCTGTAAATAAGTAGAGTCATAGTTTCCCTTTATTTGCCTGTCAAAAATGTTTTATTCGTGACAAATATATCATTTAATTCAGTTCTAAACTGTTCACAATTTTGACGATTGAGATGAAGTTGAATTCTCATAGGATTGTTTCTGCTCTCGTGTTACCGGTTCAGGAAGTTTTCACTGTCCATATTACAGCTACTTTACAGCTAAGTTGGTAAATTGTTGTGTTTTCATCACCCTTTTACTAGAATTGAAAACTTATTCCCAGAATATATCAAATCGTTGCTTGTTTTCTTTACTTCTGAGTGCGTTTTCGCCTTATTACCATCAAAATCTTCACTGAACTTTGAAGCTACATGGGTCGCCACCCAATATAATCGTTTAGCAGAGCAATTTTACTTGATTGGCGCTGGATGTTTCACAACTGAAAATTCCATTTACGCATTTCTCTGAACGCTTTTTACTGCCTTTTTTTAATGTATGTCAATTTCGTTTGAAAGATATGATACCTTCTCGTAGGTAGGCTTTCTCAGGATATATTCTGTCTGCGCTCTATATTTTCTCTCTCGATAACTTATATTCACAAATTAAAACTGGCTATATAAAACCCACATTGAAGCAACAAGCAAGAGCTGTCTACATTTGCTGGAATTTTTCTTCTACTCGTTTAATAGTGCAATTTATTCTAAAGAAAATCTTGGTTGTCTCAAACAGGGTGCAAGTTGCAAATTGCTATCAGCAATGCATAGGAATAGTCTAAAACTTTTCTTCTTCGAAAAATCACAAAACTACCATAGAAAATGAGATATTACAACTCTAACACAAAAATCTTTTATTCAAAGAGTGTAAATTGAGAGATGCCATTTAATTCAGCCTCTTACCAGCAATGATAGAACATAATACATAAGCTATGCATGTATTCGACGAAGCTCTCGTATTCTAATATTCAAAATGTGATGTGATCCATGCATATAAGGAGCTATTTTTTAAATAAATTTTTGTTTTGTGGAATGCCTCTGAATGAATTCGAAATGTCTTATGTTTTCAACTTCGCGCGGACTTCATATTTGGCTATCGTATTGCAGAATAGACGCCTTGTAAGGCTTTGTATAATGGCACGGTGAATGTGATATTTCGTGTATTGAATACTTTGTGTATCATTATTGAATAAAGCACTGCACAGCTAGCTGTAAATAAATGATGCTATTGTTGAAGCTTAGTTTAGGATCAATAAATGCACCGTAAAATGTAAAATTTTTCTAGGAATTGATCTTTTGAAGGAGAATTCAAAATCCTACTGAAAATCCTTTTGTCAAAAATATGATATAGGCTGACAAATCACTAAAACAAAGTCAGGTCTGATGATGTGCCTTTCATGATTTGATTGATTTCTAAAATAAAATTGAGCCATTCTACCCTTGTTGTTTTAAGAAAAGCATTAAATTTTACAGTATAGACGTATTTTTATACAATTGTTTTAGTATTGGTGTATTCAAGTGAGTGTGCTTTCAAGTTACTTCTTCGTTGGTACTATTTCAAGCTGCGCGTGAGCTATGATAGAAGGCGTATCTATATAGTACTCTGATAAGTAGTTGATTCTGAGAGCACTTTTTGTTGTCATGCTTGATAAAGAGCGATGAATGCATAAGACATGAATTTGTTTACAAAGCGTGGTATTTTATTGATTTTTGATGACAAGCGTAGGAAAAAAATTGTCTACAATTGCAATCGTGTAAAACTCAAACCCTCTCAACAAATAATTATACAATCTACTTGGAAGGGCAATTAATTTTGTTACTTAGTTTCACTGAAATGTGAGTGGTTTATCATAAAATTAGTCCGAAAGTAGAGATTACCAAGTAACGAGCTACTTTAGTAACAAGTAGTTACAACAATTACACTATATCTCTATCAAGGTCTTCTATTGAATACTTGATAAGGATTCAGTTGGTCTTGTTATGGAAAAATCTTGATTTTTTGAGAGGTCCTATCAATATTTTCACTTAATTGGCGTTATGATTTTTGACTGTTTTCTTATTTCAATGCAGCACAGAATGTAAAATATATCACTCCAAAGCGTAATGATTTTGTGTGTTACTGTCTAATGGTTCCATGAATATGTTGCTATGCAAAGGGGGTTAGATTCAGGTCGATGATAAAGTGTATTTTTGATATAATTCTGGATTAACGCTATATGTAATAATTCAATACAATTTATTAGCCATAGCTATCTCCATTAAACACATGGGCGTCAGATAGATGGTGGATTGGTGATAGGGTTACTCTTAATTCTGTCAGATGAATTAAATCGAAATTTTTATGAGTCAAACAAATCAGATTGAATGAGTTATCGCCATTCATTAGCTAAGTATTAATTCCTACTGCGCTCTACAATGAGAAAGGCTTTGATTGATTTGCATATCTATTCTATGCTTTATCAGTGTATAAGACATTGCTTTTTATTGAAGGATGCAATGAACGAGTAAGTGGGATGAGCTATCTTGGATCATCATACCTCTCATTCCATCACAATTTCCTAGCTGGATATGCATCGATGGAAGAAGGACTTATCTGGTGTCCGAGTAACAATCTGATCTCTTATCCATATTCCAGTTCATGGCTAGAAATTAAATTCTCTAGCAGTAATATAATCACGGGAATTCTTTCAAAAGGCTTTGTGCATGTTTATTCAGTTTTTGATAGGAAAGAATATTACCAAACGAGAGTGTCATATAAATCAAGTTATAGGACATGTCGTCACTCAGATCCCTTTGATATATGTCTTAGTCATGAAACTAAATACCGCACTTCACACAGGGAAGAGACGCGGTCTTACTCGATATATCGACAAGTACGTGATCATTTCCGGACTGATTCTTACACGTTGGCGTACGAACAGTTTAGTGGTGGTCATTTCAAAACCTATGAAGAAAACTCGCAAACTAAAGTAAGTTTCGTTTGAATTGAATGATTGAACTATTTTTCAAATCAATAATTGATAGCTGCTCTACTACTTTACCTGCTTTCTTTTCATGATAATTTTAGTAGATAAATACGATGAAAATTGAGTAAGGATGAATGATTGAAATCAAATAATTGCTATTATGCTGAGCTCTTTGTTTTTTAATTACTTTTCCAATTGGTAATAGCGAAATTCCTTTAAGAAACTAATTTCATAGCTAAACCACATGGTACGGTAATAATGTATCTAATGTACATAATGAAGTTGAAAAGAAGGTATAGCAGAAATTCAAAGTAGGATTAAATTCTTGAGGGAAAATGATGACATGGAAACAATCAGGAGATAATTTCATCAAACTTGATTCCGGTATATTTGAAAACTAATCAGCAATATGGATTATCTTCAAAGAATGCAATTTAAGAAACATGCATTCTGCTTAGAAATGTGCTACTATGCTTGCTGTGATATTCAACAGACAAATACTTGGAAATTTGAAAGGATTTACTGTCCTGACGATGATGATGATTTATTTCGAAACACTATCATTTGAAACAATTTCGCACAGAAATTCAATATATAAAACATTAATAAATTAGTCAAAATGACATTGATTGGCATGCGATCCATATTATGTTTTTATGCAGAAATAAACAAATCATTCATTCAACCCTTTAAGGACAAGTGCCTGTTTGTTCAGGGCCAGAAAACCACTTATGGTTTTAATTTACAAATAAGAATACAATGGTTGCGGCGGTACTGATTTACAACCCCAAATGAATTAAGCTGTATACAATACAACGATACAATCATGACACGTTAAATTGAAGTCAATCATTTTTTACGTTTTGTTGTGGATTTGGGGTTTAGATGTTTAAAAATATAATTTCTCACGTATATTTCTATACTACGATAAATTTTAGCATTTTATAATTGTTATTTACGAATCCCGTAAGTAGGTACCTCATAAATTGCATGTCAGATTTATCATTGAGTCAATTGTGGGAATTTTAAATTCTGCTATTGGGTCACAATACACAATTACTATCCTTGTATGTATATTTACTAAACTTACTAAACGAGAAAATGTAAAGAGACACGAATAGAGCAGTGACAAATTCACGAGTTGCAAGTGGGTGGTTTTTAGCCTCTTGAGTCTCCCACAACATTTTCGTATTAACCAAATATAATACTAACGATACGAATTAATAATCTTGTTGTGTAATAAAAAATGTGTAATCACTTCGAATTTGGTCGCTGGAATCTGATTGGCTAGGGTTCAGGTCGCTACGTCCCTGTATCTGGCTTTGAATTCAGAATTTTCGAAAAGTAGAAAAAGATTTGAAGCGTAAACAGAAAGTTCCTTAAACTCATAAATTAAGTTGAAAACGTTATCATATGACCATGTATCATTGTGAAACCCCGATTTACAATAGTAGACTTCTACTTAAGATGTTTATAAAATAGCGATGAGGGCGTGTAGTTGAAGAATTGAGTTTATTATTCAAAATACGAATAGGTTTGACTATTACCTCATTAAAAAGACTATTACCTGACTAGTGTCTCCCTCAATCTACATATTTTGGAGTACTTACTGTTTTGATAATGTTTGATGTTTGTTTATAAATGAGGAATTGAGCAAGTGTCTTCTTTCATGATATCAAATTTGCGTTATTTCGAATTCAAGAGCAAGCTACAAACAGTCTCAATCAATTTGCAGAATTCGTGAATCACGTCCCCCTACTTAAAATTTGAAGTAATTGAAAGTTTTAATCTGTAGAGTTTTTAAAACGGCTACCAGCTCGTGATTTTTCATGCTTTTCTCGTGTTTGCTTCACGTCCCTCTCGTGCCGTCGTCACATGAGCCTCTGTCACATGACAAGGTATGTGACATCTGATTAATATCTATACGCGCATTGGTCCCAAATTATTTTTATCCTAGGATTTTTTACACGTTCGATTGACTACTCAGTTTCCAAAAAATCTTCTTGATAGTTTATAACTAGTTCATAAACCTATCGATACCAGCATAACAAGAAGGTAGGCTGCAGACAAAACTGAACAACTCGTGAACCCATATAGGTGTAACAAGATTAGAAACTTATAGTTATTGTTTTTCTCTTCGGATGGCAAGCGATTTGGCTATTCTGCTGCTGCAGTGGTGGCCAGCAAATCATTTAAACATGCAACTGATTTTTCACTGACTTTAAGCATTGCATCTTGAGCACTCTTCTTTCATTGATATTCTATACTCTTCTTAGCATTGCTATATTCTCTTTTGATTGCTATCTAATATAACTTTCTCTTAGGTCATACTTTGCTTTTCATTGATTTCCCCTCTATAGATTAATTCTGCAATTCAATCTTCTTACATTTCACTACTCTTGAATTACTTCTGGCCAAATCATTGTATGGATTGTTTATTTTGAACACATCAGCCCGAAGCTTTATGACCTGCAGACTGACTCTATTACATTTCGCCAGCAGGATATTTGCCTTTCAAATTAAGAAACTTTACCAGTTTCTCACATGTAACAACCCTATTTTTCTTCTTGTTCAGAAAATGCCTACAGCTTGTACCGCCGTTACAAGATTTGTTATGAGTCTTATGTGAATCTCGCCTTTGCATTCTACTGAGATAGCGTTGTCAGTAGGTGGTAGGGATAAAATTCATTATCGTCAAATTCCCAGCCTGTATGATATTGAAAGCTAACCTGCCTGCTATGCTGAAAATATCTTAGCAAAGTTGAAAGAATTTAACAAAGATTTGCTTATGATTTGCAATATTGCAATAAAGAGATACGATTTTCAATCAAATGTATAATATCTTGATGAAAAAATTAATGCATCATAAAAATAAAATTCCTGGTATTGAAATAAGTAAACATGTGCCTTACATCTATTTGATCACATTCCCAGTAGTATCAGCAAATTATTGATTCTTCATTTTTTATATTGGTATCTGTATCAATCAATAAAATATGCTATTTTCAGTAATATTTCATCTTTTAATCTAAAAGGCAGCTTGGAATAGACATCAACTTGTGTCTGTCTGATTGGAGTAATCCACTGTCTTCTCTCTACTGTTGAATTATGATTATTCCTTTATTCGAACACCATAAGTAGCTGTACACATCAGATTGAATGTTTTTCTATATTCTATGAATTGCTTACGAGTCTATGATCAATTTCTCTTGTGCTCCAGTTGTATTCTTAAAAACTAAATTGGATATGGCAGCATGCTTTTTATTTTTTCTATTAGAAAGTTTTGTGATCTTTTATTTATTCATATTTCTGTTCTACTTTCTCGAAATCGTAACATGATATGTTTCAGACATTTTAGTAATTCAATTGTTTTGATAATGAAAAGTTCAGGCAGGCTAATAGCCTATGCTCAATTAAAATATGGATAAGATAAAAAAATTTTACAGATTATTTATGTACATCTCAATTCATTTTATTGATCAAGTGTTCATAATCAAAGCACATTCTATTGAATTGAAGGAGATACTAATTTTGAAAAGATCGTTGAATGCCTGATTGTTTTAGGATCAGTTTTGCATCCACTATTACTTAGAGTATTGCAATGGTGTTCGATCTTGGTTTCATGAACAATATATTCAAAGGTCATAAACTACATGATCAACTGTCAAAATTATGATGCTCCAGGACTATTCTATTAGCCTAATTGATTGCGTTCTCAGTGATACCTCTGCCTTTACCGCATTGTCGAATAATCAATTGTATGTATCTTGTACGGCTCATTGTAACTCAAGCAGACTTGATATTTCTAAGAATCTGCATTTTTCCTTTTTTTTTTCCTTGGTTTATCTTCTTCTGTTTTCCCTTACCTATCTTCCTCTCTCATTTCTGCATTGCATCAGTTCATATGCCAAACAAATGTACTTCTTGTGCTTGATTTCTCATTGCAGGCTGCAATACACAACAAAACCCCTTATTACTCTTAGCATCTTCACACCTCGTTTATTACTACAATTTTAACCCTTGCTTTATCTCAGTAAAGTCAATCACTAGAATTGTACCCTGATAGTTTTCCTAATTCTTACCCACCCAGAGATCCATGGCATGAAACTCGGTTCTCAAATGTTACACTATTAACTGAATTTCCTTTTTCCGGTTTTGTTCTTCGTTATAATGAAACTATATTCTCATCGTCTGAGAGAATAAAATTAACCAAACTGGATAGGAGAACCTACTACAGAAATCGGCGGTGGTGCAGAATATGTCATACTGTGTTTGATTCCAGAGTAGTACCATAAACAGATTGTTTATTGTATTACTTTTGTTTGATACCATTGAACATCCTCATTTTCAATATCGTATCAAAAATATCTAGAATTGTCATGGATTATCTATGAAGTGGTAGAGGATTAAAAATAAGTTGAACGTATTCATAAGATGACAGTGCCAATATTCGTGACTTTAGTTATATTAAAATTGTGGTCATTGATCGATAAAATATTTCGTCAATTTTATATTTCATGTAAGTCCATTTCATTCTTATGAGGGAAATTTCAAGTGATTTCAAAAAATAGTTGAGAAGTAAACAGAGTGTTTACTGGTATAGTGCTTCCTCTAAGATACCTACTACATGAAATGAGATTTATTTGGAGATAGATTATGCTAATTCAGGTATAAATTCACAGCAAAAAGGAAGCAAGAAAATTTTTATCTCCACATACAGCTGAAGTGATAGAAGGGATCTGAGAACAAGTTTCTTAACAAAAATATATTATGCTTCTACCAAAAAAATTCCAGTAGACATATTTGATGTGAAACATGAACAAATGATTTGTGCTTGCCGTGATCCATTGTCTCATTGCATCAGGAGACAAGTAAGGATAAAATGAGATGAATTAGGAGACCGCAAGCCGCCATGGCGAGTGATTTTCCCTTCCAGTTTTCTTCTTAAGTGGTTCGGATGATGTTGTAAGACTATGGCTCACGGAGCAAGCATGAAATATTTGGTTCAGTTAAACCTTAAGCGAACTTTAGTTATCTTTTATATACATATAATTTCGGGGCTCTTTCGTTATCATGCTGCCATTGTAATCGACGATTCCCTGTTGGAGATTCCCCTATTTGTGTTCGTTGCAAACAATAAATAATAATAGCTTGCTTGTCTTCACTTTGAAAATACTGCTCATATGTCAGTTAAGTTCCATATAGATAGCTTCTAAACGTCATTTTCTAAATGCTTCTTAAATTGTATTTGTTATAGTGATTCTCTAGTATCACGCAGGGAAAGTTTCGTTTGCGTTAATTTAGTTTCGCTTCGTATCAATTTACGTTCCTTGTTTCATACATTGACGCTACAGTTTTGTAAATTTGATCAGAGTTAGTTGGAGCGAGGCTGATGAATGTTGTGGATTTATATCGCAGCTAAAAGATATGTATCGTTATACACCGTTGAGCAGAAGCCTCACCTATAAGTTGCTTGAAATAGAAATTTTGATTATACAACATTATATTTATACTCTGATCACGATTGTTCTTACTAACATCATCAAATTTTTAATACATTTGTTGAATTTTTTATTCATAACATCCAGTTAATTCGAAGTTTGAATTCAGTTTGTCGTGATTTATTTGTACATGAATCTGGACGGTTTGTCAGTGTGATTTGCACCTGGTGCACAAATCTTCCAACAGTTCAGATAAAATCAACTGTCTTTACAGACATCACCGTCACGATTACTTTCTTAACTCTCCATATGATGACGTAAATACCAATATTAATGAGGCTATGAGTGGAGCTTCTAGCAAGATTTTTGCTTTTACTTTGCATTTTCAAATCAAAACGAAAGACCAAGACATAGCTTTGTTCAACAAGGATGCTTATATTATAATGTAACATGGCATGGTTATTCTTAAAAACAAAGTAGTTTTGCCTGCAATCTCGCGGTATGAAGGAAAAATGTATTTCTTATTTACGCGACCAAGCAAACATTGATATTCAATTTCAGAACTCGCTTTGCTAGCCTGAACACTGCAAGAACAGTATTGGCACAGAGCTACAGCTGGCTCTTGTACATAGTAAACACCACTCGATACCGAAAATCTCGTACAATACAGACGGATAAATTTTTAATCAAATTCGTAAATAGTTGATTTGCTAATTTTCTCGTAGATATATAATTTTGAAATAATTTGTTGGTCTGCTTTGATTTTCTCGCTTTGCTGTCGTGAGAGAGCATCACAGCCAATCAAATTGCAAGATTGAATCATAGCGTATTCTTGCTGTCTTCTGAAGCCATGTTCTAGAGTTGAACATGGTGTTGATAATGAAAGGTAACGATGCAGAACTATGATTACTTTAGCTATGATGTTTGTCTCAGCTTCAATAAGTAAGAGTTATTGAGCATCATCGTTTAAACTGAAATTTGATTGAAATTTATCTCTATCAATAGCATTATGTATTACAATGTGTTGTTATTTAGTTGTACAGAAGTATAGGCTCTTTTTACTTTATTATACCCTTAAACCAATAGTAAGTGTCAAATTGATATTGATTAAACCTATCGAATATCTTTATACCTATTTGCCCTAATTTCAACTGAGACACTTGTTTACCAACCTCATCATCATCATAAGGTCATAAATTTGTTGTTCTATTCAATTAGCATTTTTTTCCTATGAATTAAGCCTTCTTTCTCACTTTAATACATATTGTGAAGAAGTATCGTTTCGATATATCCTGTTTTTTGACAACATCAAATATTATGATAATGATAATCATGATGATGATAAATTACGATAACAATTTACAAGTCTTGGTAGATTTTTCATCTATACATTTATTGCGCAGGTTAAATGTTTATAACTGAGTAATATTATTAAAACGTAATCAAACTTGATTACTCTGTTGGTGCTAACTTGCTTTAATCGATTGATAAATGCGTTAATATCCCCATTTCACAAGCAGATGCGCTCAATGCTTGATTGTTTGAATGAGAACGCAGCTCTACCTGCTCTGAATTCAATGTATTTCACAATATGAAATTGGCGGGTTGTAAGCTAATACATAAAGCTTCTTTCACGCAAACTTATAGATTTAAAAACTAAAAATCATCAGCAACCGAGCTATGCACTTTTTGCGAAATGCATATTGGAATTCTGGAGCTTTCACGGGAGCTTTCAATAGAAAGCTACTACTATTGATATCGACAAATTTTTTCTTCATCCATTTGTCTTCTTCACATCAGCGATTACTCGAAGGTAAGAATGTAATAATTTATCTTAGGAGGCGAATCGCCTTGGAATTGTTTAAATTTGCAACTAATCACACTTTTTTCCTTGTATTCTGTTCACTATAATGTCAGTCTACCTTCATAATCTTCATTTGCTATAACTGTATTTTTTCAGTTTTCATTGTCCCCATTCCTTGTTTCATCACCTTGATTATTTTTGTTTTAGGCTGCAACACAAAGCAAAACCCTTCAACGAACCTTGCATCATCATATCTCACCTATTACCATGATTTCTACCCGGTTTTGTCTCAGTATGAGTATACGCTCGGATGGTGCCCTAGTAGATTGCCAAGCAGTTTCCCATCTAATTATCCATGGCATGAGATTCAGTTTGCAAGCGTCATCTTGGCTACTGGAATTCTGGTTTCTGGATTTGAACATCATTATAGTGTTCCCATGTATAGATCAGTTTTGGTGGGAAGATACACTAAAGATAGCAGGGAAACTTGTAGTGGCATATGGCCTGTGAAAAAATGCTCTAACATTTATTTTGAAAGGCTAGTACAATATTACCAACAGAGTGTTTATTATGACCCTCGTGTTGAATACTACAGAACGAACTCATTTACAATCTCATATCAAAAACCATTAGATTCCTCTTGGACTACTTATGAAGAGGATGGATCGTTGAGAGTAAGTTTTATGTGACTAAAGATAGCGCTTAATTAAAAGTAGCTTCTGAGTCAGCCGGAAAAAATCATTCTGATTTCATAATATTGCTTGGATTATTTTCTATAAGGTTTGATACTTAAGGCTGGGGAAAACGTTGCAACTTCTCATCCAACATCATCCGACTTTGTCCTATGCGATAAAAACTTTTATTTAATGAGTACATAGATTTACAGACTAAAAGTCTGTGTCATAGAAATCGTGTGCCCCTACTCACGACAGTTGAAGAGCATCGTATGTGGCTTCTGATTGGACGTACGATGTTTTTTCACTAGTGAAAAAAAATCGTATGCGGCTTCTGATTGGACGTACGGCGTTCTTTCGCTGGCGTAGAAATTTTGAATGGGATCGATGACTTCCTCTTCCTCTAAAATGTAAAAAGATTTATAAAATGCCACCGAGATTTTGCAGTTGACAGCGTTCACAGTTTCATTGAAAACAACAAAATTAAATACAACCAGTTAGACAGGTAGAGACATCAAGCTCCTCAAACTGTTTTTGCTAGGATTATCAATCAATAGTGATAATAATAATAACTGCATGTTATCTAATTTTCCATTCCCATCAACGGAATCACAGCAATGTATATCATTATTTGCTGGGGCAGTTATAAACTGTGAAAACATCTCTGTCAATGCCAATACGGTGAATAAATCTCCCAAGCAGATACTCAGAAGAGGCAGACCTCGAGTTTTTATCAGTGACAATGAAGAAGATTTGAACAAAGACAGTTTGTGACGTTAAATACTTGATTAATATGGAGATTGTGACTTTCATGTTCGATCAAATGTCTAAAATTCTTCAATCGTTACCACAAAATCTTTCAAATCAATAGCTTCTTCATCCAGATAGTTGTGAACACTGTGTTATTAATAAGGTGTTGTGAGTCCTCTACTTTCAAAGTAAATTATAAATTATTCTTACGTTCTGTTATTCAAATAATTTGGATTTCAAAGTTTTTGAACTTTTTGAAATTTACAATTATAGCAATATCTTCAAAACTAATTTGAAGTACTACAATAACCAATGTGCTTCCAATTCTTAAACTCCAATTACTCAGTATTCTCATTCAAATTAAAGCTGTTTTGTTGATTTAGAACTCTAAATCTACGTACTTCATGCTCGATTCGCTTGTATGATTTTTATGCACGAGTTGCGAGAGAATGTCAAACGAAGGAGCGAGGCTAAAAATTGCAGGTGCGTTTCAGCATGTCCCTGATTTTACCACTTCGTAGGATATAGTTGTTTAACAATTTCCGTTTTGCTAACGTGTCGTTTGCCTAGGCATACAAAATTGTACAAATTTTCCATACGACAAAGTCGAATGATGTTGGATGGAAAAATCGCATCGTTTGCCCAAGCCTTATAGTAATCCAGAAACAGAGTCTTGTAAAATTAATGTTTTTCTTCAAACATACTGGAAGCATGTCATTGGAATTAGAAAAAAGATCTCATGTAATATGACATATTTTTGTAATTTGTTGCTGTTGGTACGAAAATGCATTGATTCCACTTCCTGGGAATCATGTGTCACATTTTTTATTGAATAACACAACTATTCAAGATGAGTTTTTAACACATGCTCACCATGAGAGATATAACATTTCCCATTCTAAACAATATTTCTATGAGCAAGCTAGGGACTTGAGACATAATCATAATCATAAGAAGCAAGAGATATGGTTGGAAATCCCCTACAGTTTGGTACCAGAAATTAAAAGTAAAACAAAAGATGTAGCTTTGATTTTTACAAAGATTTTTCAATGGACTCTCGCTTCTGTGCACGATACATATAGTAGGAATACACTGTGCAAAGCAAAAACAATGCTGTCTACTTATTTCGTAAACTATGGCATTGTTCTAATACTGAACTTCATTGTGTCGATGAGATAAGAATTTTTAATTCATGGTACTAAACTTCTTTATTTTACCATAACACAGGATATCCACGTGATATTAGTTTTTCTCTAATGCAAATAGTTAACTTACTTTTATCACAGACCTAGACACAGCGGTGTTGGCCATCAATTTATAAATAAGCGATGAGCAAAGATTTTATTTGGAAGAGAAGTAGATTTAAATATAGTAAGAAAAATAAATATTGAACAATCGAATGGCACAAGATACCTTGTTGCAAAATCATCAAAAAGTGAAAAAAATTGAAGAATTTGGGTGGATAATAATTTAGTTGATTTCCTCGAACCTAATCTCTTTTCATACTACACAGTTTTAACCCGGGTTCGACCCACTTTCTGCTAACTCGGGTTAGTTTGATTGTGTTCACACTGACCTCTTCCTAAGGATGTGAATTTTGCATGGTGCATGCAAATTAGGATCGAACCCAATTCAATGAGATCAACGCATGCGTAGAAATTTTCAGAAGATGCTGGAATAATATCTTATGCTTCCGTACAATTTTACGAAATATTCATTCATGCGTGAAAACTAGCCCAGGTTCGACCCTAGTTTGTGCTTACACTTGAACTAACCCGGGTCGAACCCACTTAAACTAGGGTCGAACCCACCTTATCAGTGGTTAAAACTAACTCGGATTAGTTGCGTTCACACCACTAGGGTTCGACCCAGGTTAGGGCTAACCGGGTTAAAAGTGTGTAGTGTGAAAAGGGCTATAATCCTGTGAAAAGGATTTAAATTTGTTTACGTTAACCGTGTTTTCGATTTAAAGAACGCAAAGCTGATTTTCAAATCAGCTCCTTTGAGTTTGTTGTGTTCTACTTGCAATAGTTCATAGTGATGTTTGTGGGAGCTTGTTTCATTTGATTCATTCAGTGTTAGTCAACCCTTACAGACTATAGATGATTGCACATGGTATGTTTGAGTTTGTAATTGCTTGAACAAAAAATTGAAGATTTTAAAGTTTGCACTATGGAATTAGAAGTAAAAGTGGCCAAGTCATGATTCGAAGTTGATTTATACTTATAAGGGAGGTGAATGTAGATTATCCAAGTTTTACATATATGTCAAATCAGAATGAGATTGTCACGCCCAAAACAATACTCATGATTCCAGACCCAATTGGATAAGATGTAGGTTTGAATCAAATCATTCTCAAAAATCTATTTTGTTTTAACGCCTCCAATGTGATAGTAAAGTAAATAAAAATATACTTGCTGCGTGGATCTTCTTTGGACGAACGACGTAGAGCTCAGTTCACCAATTGAAGGATATTCCTTGAAGTTCAACAGCTCAATTGCTGAAATAAGAGTATTGTTTGAGGAAACTTTCAACAATGGTGCTATTTTCCTCCCACATGATTCTCGTGTTAGCCTCTCTTTGGTATGTAGAAAAACACATGCTCACGTATAGAAGAAGGATCACCCTTCTCTTATCATTCGTTGTGTTTTTATTCAAACTGCTATCAGAATAATGGTAGTCTTTTTGAATAGGTATAAATTAGTTTTTCGATTCAAATAATCTTTTTGCACATTTTCTATTTATAATGGTTCGATAACACATTGCATTTGATTATTATCAAAACTGTTCGATAATTCAAATCTATCATAATATTTCATGTAAATATAAGCTCTTTTTTAAAAAAGTTAGAGGCGCAAGATTTTTGTAGGCTTGAAAATTTTTTATTTAATGCCTTCGTCAGGATAAGGGAAATATTTTACATTTGTAATGGTTTGAGTAGGTAAAATAAATTAAAGATTCATTGTTATCAAATTCTATATGTAGAAATTAAACATAATAAAGTGCTATGTATTGACAGGGAACAAACTATACAGAACATACAATACAGGAAACATGTTACGAAAGTTATTTTAGATCTTATGGAATCTGATTGAATATTACGTGATGGGTTAATTTATCTAATTACTGACATCTCGTGAATTAAATAGTCAGGGGTTGAGGCACACGTCCTTAAAATAGTGAATAAATACTTCTCGTTTGGTCCATGGCTCCTCATGTCATGCCTACAGCCGATTGCAATGTCCTGCAACGCGTTGATAAAAGTGATGACTAATGTCACTTTGTCTTTAGTTTGAAGACAAAGAAAGTTCAAGCTGTATCTGCAATCAGCAAGGATTGCACAGAAACAAAAGTTATGGTGGCAATTTGCTCCAAATTGTCAACAAAAGTAACTTAGACAACTATAATTTATACTATTTGCTTTCCTTTACAGCAAAATTCTTTATATTTTAAAAATTCTTCCTGCAGTTCAGGATGTAATCACAACTTAAATAATTCACTTTTCACCTTGAAGACATTTTGAAAAGGTAGAACAGTGAAATGGCCTCTGATTCAAGTCAAAGATGGGGATACTGTGACAAACCACCTGAATGCTCTGCTTCTCTAACATATTTAATGGGGAAAATTAATCACACATTACATATTTTGTATATTTTTCAGTTATTTGACAGCAGCCACTATGATGTCACTGCTCATCGTTATAACAAAATCAAGTATCCTTTCCTTGCCACTGCGATACGAATCATGCCTCAGGGATACCATGTCCGACCGTGCCTCAAAGTAGCAGTATATGGATGTAGTCAGACAGTAGTCTACAGTTCTAGTAAGTTTT
>JANVCG010057004.1:0-18998 GCA_025505365.1 Haliclystus inabai
CAAATTAATCCAGGGGCGGCAAAATAAATTTAAATTTTGATCTCGGGGGCGCAGCTGCCATGCTTTGCAGACCGGAACATGGTCAACTCACCTTTCTTTGCGTAAGATCTATGTTGTGCACACGAGTTCATCCATAAGCTTTTCAAAATAACGCTTTCATTCATCCTACCACCATAAGATAATAAACAACTTCGCGTAGAAGTAGAACTCTTCACAGTAATTTGAAGCGATTTCATCAACTTGAGATTCTCTTGCAAGAGCTTCCTGCTATTACGCAAAGATGCAAACATTTTATATGAAACAAAAATATAAATAAAAAATAACTGTAAAATATGCTAAATTTTTTTGATGGAAGATACCCTTAATGAAGAAATAGCGAGTAAAAACTTGAGGTATAACAGATTGAGAATATATCATGTCCACACATTTTTGCAAAAATTACGCGGATCTGCCATCATGTTACCTCTCTTTCTTTCGAGTTGCTTGTAAATGAGACAGTCTTCATGTTGCACATGAGTTTGGCAACCAACATTCGCGTTGCGTTGAAGTGTTGAAAATATCTCTCAATTTCATTCAGAATCGACATTGTTAGCTCTACTTGGCATCCTTTTTATGATAATTATATTCACTGGGTAATTTTTAACCACTTTTTTCCATCATGGCGTTTCGTGCACGTTACGAAAACTCGAATGAAGTCGGTGTCTTCTCAAAGCTCACGAATGCTTACTGTTTAGTAGCAATTGGTGGTTCAGAGAATTTCTACAGGTAATAAATTTCACTATATCAACCAACATTAACGATATTATATTAAAACTTTTTAGAGATTTTTTATTAGTTACTATTTTCATGTAGCTACTCATCCATTGTCTATAGAAAAGTATTGAAAGTCAGCATGAAAATGATGGATTGAAATGATGGGATTTTGGATTGAAAATGTTCATTTCTGTAATACAACAAAAATGGGATTTACTTACAAAACTTGAATTAAATTATAATTGATACAAATAGCATAACATGTTAGCTATACGAATAGTGTGTCAAATCTTAAGATGTAAGATTAATTTTAGATTGGTATATATTTGGGAAATAGAGGGTTTCAAATGAAAATAAAGAGTTTATAAATTTGTACAACGCACAAATAAATAATTACTGTACAGGTCGGTATTATATTTACGTATTAATAGACGTCCATGTGGAGATATGTTAAATAATGAGTAATCAATTTCAACAATTTTGTTGATGATTTTGTAATGTAGAATTAGATCTGCAATCAATTTTTCCTTTTAGAGACTATCTAATCCTAGGTTTTTTAGCGTTTTTTGTAACTCAACATAAAATCCGTATCGTTAATATCAAAAGCACGCTTTGGAATAAGGTATGGTGACCAGATTGAAGAGCCATCTTTAGGTCCAATGAAGGCTATTTGAGACAGCTCCTATTGAACAAGACCTTACATTGAACAAAACCTCAGGTGTGCCATGACACAAAAAAATGGCAGTGCAAAAATAACAGATGCTTGTTTCCAATGAAAAAAGCTCAGGAAATAATAAGTTCTGAATAAATATAAATTATAGTGATAAAAGAATGTAAATAGAAATGTGTCAACTTACACATTGAAGACAAAATCTATTTATCGCTAAATACAAGCCAAAGTAAAACATCCTCTCCAAACAGATACGCTGTACAGCCAGGGCGACAGTGAAATACAAGGAACTGGGAAATGTCCCTATACAAGTGCCCTTAAATGCAGCAGTATAGATGAAGAATTTGCAGAACAATTAATTTTGAATATCACTTCCAAGGTCACCCTTATCCTAATATCAAGTTCACTGCAATCTGCTTGATGCACACACAGAAAGACTCTATTGTGGAAATGATCATGAAGAAGCAACCGCAATGCTTGATTGAATCATCTCCTAATAAACATCGCAGACTTCTTGTCCTTCCAAATCAACATTAGTACTAATATACTGATTGTTATTTCTTTTTGGTACTTCAGCTATTCTACTGATTGAATATCTCCTTCATTTTCCAGTGTATTTGAAGCTGAACTGAATGATGTTATCCCAGTTATCCATACATCGATCGCAGATTGTGCTATTATTGGTCGATTATGCGTTGGTAAGGTTAGATCATATTTATTGAGAACGAATGCCTTTTTCTTAAAAAATCAAGGTTTGAATTACACCAAATTGACCCATTTTCAATGTTTTGTCACCAGTAATGAATACCATTGTGTGATGATAGATCTATAGCCTTACCTTTGGAAATAGGTTAACTTTAATAAAATCAACATCAGCATCTAAATCCACCATAATGTAACCTACAGGTCACTCCTCTTGTATCAGGTGATATAATACACGGATTTTGCTCTACAGTACTTCGCAGTACTCAATGCTACATTAGGCTCCCAGTGTGCTTATTTCAGGGCACATAGACAAGGAGCACCGGTCCATTTTCTGTTTGTTAAATACTGGGTCACCTGTTGCTTGTAATGTTTGTTTTGTTTATAATTTTTGTTGTTCTGATCATTTTTAAATAACAGGTAACAAACACGGATTGCTGGTTCCAAGCACAACTACAGACCAGGTAAGCAATACCGGTGATATCTCATGTCTTCAACCAGTTATTTATGCCAAGCTGCATTTAATTACCTGCCATCATTATCATCAATCGCAACATTTTCAACCATCATTTTTATGAGAAACATCTTGAAACTGTACACAGCTGATGACAAAGGACTTCGATTCCCAATACCTTGACCATGACAGTACGTCCATCAAATCTCAAATTTAGGTAATTCATGGATTAATTTGGTTTTCACAGGAACTGCAACACATTAGAAACTCTATTCCTGATACAGTTCAAATCCAACGTGTAGAAGAACGTCTCTCTGCTCTTGGTAACGTCATCACCTGTAATGATTATGTCGCACTCGTTCATCCAGATTTAGATAGAGTAAGTTTAAAACCCATACAACAATATGTTATCGAGTCCATCATGGCAAATATCTCAATTTGGACAATTTGTCCAACATTGAAAGTTAGTAAAATAATTGCTATGAAAGCTGCAAATTCAAGAAAAGTGAATTGGCAAATTTATATTTTGAAGAGTTCTGATTCCACAGACATCTAAGTAATTTCTTGAATCTAGATAAATTGAAATTCAATTGAAAATACTAGTCAATCTGCAACTTGTCAATGATCAGTTTTTGACCAGAATACACAGTTGTAATGAGTTAATTGATATCAACTATTTTGGTTTAAAAACACATAAATATCACCATTGAATGCAAAATGAATTTTAAATTATGGAAATTTAATAAAATCGTTAAATCGTTTTATAATCTTGGTAACATTGGCTTACAGTTTGATGACAATAGAAAGAAAAAAAAGCGTGTACATACTTTCAGCACTTTGTTTTCAGCCTTTTTATAGCTTCATTCAATAATCTAAATTAATTTATCTTCAAAATTTGGTGGAGTTGACACAACTTTTTTGAAGATCACTGCCGCATCTTCTTCACATCTTAAATCATCTACGTAAAGGCATTCTCAATTTTACTCGAATCGCATATTAATCAAGATATTGCACCCATTTTAAATTAATTGAGTTGAATTATTGCCATTTCAGGAAACAGAGGAAATTCTAGCTGATGTACTAAAGGTTGAAGTTTTCCGTCAAACAGTTGCAAAGAATGTTTTGGTTGGCTCTTATTGTGCATTCAGTAATCAAGGAGGCTTGGTAATGTTTGACATACACACTGCAATACCGTGCTATTAAATCAGGCTTTCAGTAAACACCGACTAGCTTAGCATACTGATATGACTCTTTTATAATTTCATTGTACGTTTTGTATCTAGTCAAAATTCTAATTTTGTATGGACTTTTTACCTCAATAATTTTGTATTATTTATTATTTGTATTATTTTTTATTTATTATTAAGATTAAGTGTTTGTTTCTTAAATGAGTTAATTTTCTCAACTAAAAATATGACTGACAAATAATGTTCTCTTTCTCCTTAGAGATATTTTCAAATGTAAATAAAGTAGGGTCAAACATTGTTGACTTTGTAATTTGCTTTCCTGTTTATTTATGCATATGGAGGTGTTCAATATTTTCACATTTTCTTTCTGTGGTTTGTTTCTATTAGGTACACCCCCATACATCAGTTGAAGACCAAGATGAATTATCCTCACTTTTACAAGTCCCTCTCACCGTGAGTAATGCCTAACCTTGTTTGTAAATTAATAATCAAATAGTCCCTTCTGATATTTTTGGATTAGTTCAGGAAATCTGAATCAAAACTACGACTTGGTTGGTTATACCTACTTCCACTTTGAGAATAAACGATATTAAATATCTCTACTACATTAATCTTCCTTGGTATTTGAATTCTTGAAATTGCTACAGTTGGATGTCTGAAATAAAATTTCCCATACAAATGTGCATTGTGTCAGCCTCACCTGGATCAGAAAACCTTTGTGTTGTGTGTTTGCTTTCTTTTATAAATGTTTATAGAATTCCAGTGTTGAAACTTTTTTAAAGTTTTTGATTCCAGTATTCATACTTCTTGATACATTCTCGTTATTCAAGTATCAAATAGACATGGGTTTGCCTTTCAACACATATGAACCAGTTTTGACAAGTTTCAAAATCATTAAAATATTGCATTGAGTAAAGGAAATCTGAAACAAGCCAATCAAAAGGCTACAAAATATACTGTGAATCCAAATAGCTGCTGGGTCTGATAGCCTCTGAATTCGATTCTTCTGACGCAGAGGCTGAGAGATTTCATTCTAATCTTGATTATCTTAATTGTTAGGCTGGTACAATCAACCGAGGTAGTGACGTCATTGGCGGTGGTCTTGTTGTCAATGATTGGAGTGCCTTTTGTGGTCTAGATACAACGAGTACAGAGTTATCAGTGATTGAAAGTATTTTTAAGATTGGTGATAGTAATCCATCAGCTATTGCAACGAGTATGCGGCAATCCCTCATTGAAAGGTATCTACTTTTAAATCAAGGTCTCATCTATCACCTTCAGATGTTTTTAATTTGCCATATGATTATCTTTGTTTTTTTGACTTCGTACATCGATTACATGAATAGTGTATATGTTCAATAGACTCTTTCCTCGTATGATGATTTCGCTCTTATCCCATTCTGAGAGGGAATTATTTGTTTTTATTACATTGAACTTCAAGAAAAGTCCTAAGGAATTACAGATGTCGAGAACTAATTCTCAGATTTGATTCTCATTCCAAGAACATTCACTCCTGACTTCCTACATCCAATTTCCAAACCCGTCGTTTCGATAAATTATGAGTATTTTTGTTAATACATCCGACAGTGAAAGAACCTCCTTCATAAGAAAATTTCTTGAGCTCAATAGTTGGTTTGGCAATGATTGCTCAAGTAAAAAAATGTTATATTTGAAGCAGGAGACTTCCGTTTGCACACTTTGATGTTATGCTCAGTTATGACAAGAAATCATGATTTTTTTCAAACACTTTCGGAGAATATGAAGCACTGAATGATTTACCATTCCTGTTTTTGGTACATTTTCAAATTCAATTTTACTAAACTCTGATTCTTTTATTTTTCAGCATGACGTAATTGTGTTTACCTCAACTTGATTGTATTGTAGAATGTCACAATATATGTATGTACTGAATATATTAAATATTCATTATATTATTATACAACAACAAAATACATTGTAGCATAATAAAAGTTTATCATTTTGAAATACATTTGTAATCCCTTATTAATGCAGGGGTTTTATCATAAATTATACTTTGTTTTGATTCACCACTTATATTCATTACCAAGTAAAGCTATTCCATGTTTCGTCATTTGGACAGTATCGTAATTAATCACGGGAACGCTTCTCAGGAATTGTTCTCCTTCATTTTCCATAGTTAGTTGGAAAAGCCTATAGTAAAAAGATACATATTTCAGGTTGATTTGAAAAAGTTACGTAAAAAATTATCATCAAATTTACTTGGCGTGTAAATTTATTTAAAACGAGAGAGATGGATGTAATCAATATGTTCAAATTTAAAACTGACGCCCAGGGATAAGACCACTGATCAATATAAATATCAGCGCATGAAATTCATCAGAATTATAAATCAAGTTGCAGATTAATATATGTATAGGATTGTCGTACTGCGTAGCATGGAACGCCGATGGTAGCAATATTCAATAGGCCATATTGCTATAGTTGAGTACCACATGAAAATGTAACAAAATATATAATCAAATATGATTATTACCGCGTTTGAAATACGTAATACGTTTTTAATGTATGATGTCTCAAAATCCGACCTGTTTTTAATACGATATCGCTGCTTGAAAAGTTTCAAACTAATTTGGGTTCCAAGCTAGTTCTACTCGAATCGTGACACCGAAAGTCTGTCATCAGGGGGCACTACTACCAATAGTAACTACAAGCCTCATAGAAAGATTATCTACATAGTATGACGGTCTCACACTGCCACTGATCGTGGGTTACGTTGAGGAGTTACAAAACAAATCTGCCGTACTAGAATCGTTAGGTTTAACGAAGGCCGAATAAAGGTTTTGAAAACGTTTTCAATCAGCAAAAGTGCGTACGGTCAAAAATACGCACATTTGCATTGCGATATTTATTTTTGGTCTCAGCCCATGTAAACGGCTGGAACTGCTATCAAAGGACAGCAATATAATGTAATCAGAATGGATGATTTCGGTTTAAATAAATACAATCAAGGCAATTCTCAATAACGATTGTTGTAAGAATAATGGGTCATTGACTGTGCAGTACTACTACACCGCGCAGGAAGAATGCAAGCCTACACGAAACTGAAAAGAAAGGCCTATGGGTCAAATTATGTCCGCATTGCAGAACACTCGAAGCAAACATTCAGCATTGCATCGAAGCAAAAGGGTACGAAGCAGTCGATTGAAATCTTTGCTTGAAACGTCAATTTACCTACATAAGTAAGTTGAGTTATTTGTTTTGATTGAAATAGGATATTTTACTGCATATTGAGGGCAACTCACTCAGCTCATCAGAAGCCATTGAGATAATAATAAATTTTTTATTGAGTTAAATAGTGCTTCATTTAATTTTTTTAAATAGACTGCAATTTATCAAATCAACCCTATTACTAACTTTATTAATGTGGCTAAGTTAACAGGAGAGTAATTGTTTGTTCCGAGTGAAGGATATACACATTTCGTCTGTTTTAATCCGGCAAAGGTCCAATGAAGTGAGGAATTAGTAGACACCAATTCGGGTCATCACGTTATCACCGATTACCGTTGAAAATCGGTCATCAAATAGCATTGATTCACACGCAGCAAACGAAAATTCTCAAACGAATTATGATCAACCTAATAAACCAAAATTAGACTTCTCAAGAATTTGAGAGAAAAATTTGATTTTAAGTAATTTATTAATCGTCTCACGGTTTCAAAATCATTTCTATTTCATTTATATTATTTGTCTCTAATTCATTTAATAGGCAAATGTTTATCAATTTGAAGATCGTATAATATGTTGTTCCCCCCTCCTCAGAGGTCCTAGGGTTTTTCCTGCGGGATTTTTGAATGCTCATCCTGGCTTCGCAGTAAAAACTGTTAAAACCTTACTAAAATTTTGTAATTCTCAATAGGGGATGAAATGTCGCTGCCTCCTCTCCCAGGTGATAGCTTTGGTGCTTATCTTCGAAGCGATTCCTTCATGTTCTAGCAAACGAGAGGATGTCGAAGCCGTATTGGATGAAATACTGTCGAATGAAGGTGATGATGATAATGACGTAAAAACAATGAGAGATCTTGCCTATGTTGAAGACGTAGCAGAAGAAGAAGATGATCAGAATTATAAACGTGCTAGTATATGTAATTATTACACAGAGAACGTGGCAACAACAACAACTGTAACCTATAACGGCTATAAAATGACAGCAATCACTTATAAACCTGTTGTAAAACTAAAGTGTTATAGTACGTTTGGTTACAGAGCATAATTCCGATCGTTAAATATAGCCTGCATGCTAATAAAAACGTAAGTGCATGAACAGTTTATATTTTCGCTTTGAGGGGCGTTTTAGTCTGCGTGCAGGCTATATGATATATGAGGCAAATGGATCCAGAGGAGGCGTTGTATAGAGGATGACCAAGAGATACAGCCGGTGCTAAGAATGGATTCAAAATTCTACGCAAGCTGGAATGGAAGGAGAAAATGAATCAGCATAGATATCCCCTTTCACCAACCATCGTCAAGTTTAGTAGGCCTACTGTAATTATCATTCTACGGAGCACAAATTGTAATTTTTAATTAACTTATTACTTTCGATGAAATGTATCAATCCAGATCGAGACCCAATTAGATTAATTGGAAACTTGTTATTAATAGTGCATATTCCATGCTAAATGCCAACGTGAAATTGTACTTACCATATGAGGAATAATAGCTATAAAATAGCTGTCGTTTCGACAGAGCCAAGCAGCAGCGATCTCTGATCGATATACAGTTTGTTCCAGTAATGGAATTGCCAATTATTTAGGGTCTTGAATCAAAGACTTTAAATGTCGTAAATTCTTCCGGGTTCTTCTGGTTCCACAATAACTTTTTTTACTGGTTGCACCCAGGAGCCGACGGAAAACATCTTCAGTTCAATTGCAATCAACAGTACTTTACACAATTAAACAATGTCTGGGCTGGAAACCGGTAGCCACATTTCCGACCAAAATTAGAGGTCGTTTTTCGGTCCCTCTCAAGTCCCACCTCAACCCACAAAGAAAGACCACAAAACCACGTGGCCTGCAACCTCTTTGATATCATACAACATAATATTATCGAACGCATAAAATGTTACGTACATAGGGTGCGGTACAAAGCAAAATAGTAACATGATTGTTCATCATTTACATCCATACTTACACGTACAGCATTCTTCAAAACAAGTAATACTACTCTATCTGAGGTCATCTGATTTTACAAGCACGTATACTTTCAAGTACAGTATAATCAAGATAACAACCGATAACATTCCTTTTTGGAAGACATCCAATACATGAAGTCAGCTAGCAATTAGACTTTTTGCTTTCATGATTAAACGTCTCTTTTTGTTACTAATGCAGATACCATCTGAAGCCTGCACATGTTGCTTATCTTTGACTTTTGACAGCTGTTTGTTTTCTTTGCATAATATCTGGAAGATAGGCAGCCAAGAAGAAGATAATCCAAATTACTAGATCAGACGTATATCATCTAGGTACGTAATGCTCCTGATTTTTGAAACGCTAGATATAAAAACTAAAATAAAAAATAAATTGAAAACTTCTGAGGCTATAGCTTGTTTTAACATTAAGTTTTCGAACTAATTTCATCCAAAAACAAGCCAAAAAGCTAGGAAATCGAATTTATTACTGTATCAATTGATGAAGAATGTTTGGTGAATAGTTAATTTAATGCTAAATTGTCAAATGAAATATACTGTAACAGAAAGGTAACATATGGGAGAACAAATTCAGAGACTTTGAGATCATAGCTTAAAAAAATCGATTTCAATTTTGATTTCAATACAAGTTGAGAACATTTGAGGCTAAACAGCTCTTGAACAAATTGATCTTCTATAGCATATGATTTGAAATATTTGAATATCAGTCGATGGCAGGCAGTGGCCCAGGGTGTTTTGCCTTTCAGGATAATATGACTTCTACGTATATATGAAGGGTACTGATTGATTTTCGCTTATCCATTTTGAAAAGTTCTGCCACTCATTCACATAGTCTCCATAGGATAAGTTAATCTAGTTCACATTCAAATTAGCTCAAAAGTGACAACACTTTTCCATCCCCCGGGTTCCATCCATCACTTAATCAACTTCAATGTTGGAGAATCAGAATGGCATCGCAGTGAGCTGATGAACGCTCTCCACCTCCATGTTAGGTCTGTGTCAGCAATGCATACATTGAAGATACTAGCTGTGTTAGCGAAGAAGTTTCAGCCAGAGGAACAGCTGTTAGTTGACATGATTTGGTTTCATGATAAATAATTGTTGTCTGTTTTCGGCCTTTCTTGTTCAAAGTCCTTTACAGCAGGGCTTCGTCAGGAAATCCTTTACACATAAAGTTTACGATTAATCTGCTAGTTATCATCCGGGGACGCACACTGTTTATTTGTAAAGTTGGCGTCTGCTAAAAATTGTACACTAATTTGAATGGGACCGTATGATTGTGCGACGCCCATCAGTGAATCTAGTTTTATCGCCTGGTGATCGTCTCTGATTGTTCAATGGCTTCCCGTTGTGTTGAATGGACCAATCGCGTGTCTGTCTATTGTCTATAGATCGTGTCGTCAAGCTGGTTTTGTTTTAGGCCGAACGTTGTTATTGGCATAAACTCTTCAACACTTTTTACGACCATGAATGTAGCAGCTGCTGAATTAAAATGGGCGAAAAATAATTTTGAACTCTCTGGTGGAATTTGTTAGATGTTCTACGATATATTATTAGGAAAATAGTTTGCTTGTTTTCACAATTTCAATCATGGATTTTTACGAAACAGACAGCGGTGGTGTTTTTGGCGCTATCATTTCTGACATGAAGGTAAAAACGTGCGCTTCAAATGGGAGGAAATCTCGAACTTCAATTTGTGTGAATAAATTTTGCTGTTGTTTTTTCAAATTATCGACATATTTTATTTGCTTGTGTGTATCCAGCAAATGTCACCGCTTCTTGAAGATTTACTTCTCAAAGCTTCGAAATTCTATTCTGCGCTAAGGTGAGTTCTTATTTTGAACACAAAAACTGTGTGTGTTTTTTATTACGTTGAACTAAGTGTTCATTGATTGTTTTCGATCATCATCCAATATTGAGAGTAAATCACACGATACGCCTCTCTTATTGAACTTTCTCCTAACAATTCAATATATAATCTCATTTAAATATCGTACACCGTAAAGGGCTCATTTGCAATCCAAGTGTTGAAACCTCTATACATTTCTGGTTTGTTTTTGGTTTGTTCATACATGGATCATTTCCAAACCTGCTAAATACTCATTAACTGCCTAAAAATTATCTTTCTGATCTCTTTTCCCGCTTCAAAGAATTTTGACACGGTGGATAAATAACAAGACTGTTTTATGCAGTCAACTTGTAATTGTTTTAAATTGCTTACGTTAAAACTTAGTCAAACTATGTGAGCAATTTGCAAGTCAATTAACTACAGGTTTCAAGCTAATGAATAATGCCTGTAAACAAATCGCGAAGCGCATTATTGATGGTTATATTCATTAAATGTTTGACGTGTTACTCATTCTTAATGATATCTTATTTATTAGAACAAGTGCCTCAACTGCCGATGCCTTCCTCGAATCATTCCAAAAATTAGCAGATGCTACAACTAATTCCAAAGGTACATACACTGTCATCATGCTGTAGGCATTTTTATCTTTGTACATGTCAGAGACATGGCTCACACTAACCACAACCGCGTTCATTTGTAGCTTATTGCTT
Source organism: Haliclystus inabai (assembly GCA_025505365.1). Lineage (NCBI taxonomy): Eukaryota > Metazoa > Cnidaria > Staurozoa > Stauromedusae > Haliclystidae > Haliclystus > Haliclystus inabai. Next base: position 11,514 of record JANVCG010057004.1, read on the forward strand.
GTTGGTGCAATGTACGCTGTATTTTCGAATCCTAATATTATTTACATTATAAAACATATCAACGAACTGCTAATTACATTGATATAAGCGACGTAGGCATCCTCATTGATTTACAATTAATATTTGTCTGATAAAGTGTGTATAAAATTAGAGAATTTTTCGTCTCCAATGTCTTCGCAAGTCTTAAGCTCTAATCATTTATGTGGTTTATTAATTGAGGTAATTTTATTTGTTTACAATAATTTCATCAACGCAGTAACAGTTTGATGTCTGAACCCACCACTTTTATTTCAATTTCCTTTGAAATCGATGAAAAACACAACATGAAAACTCAAGAACATAAAAAGTTCTTAGCAGTTGATTGAATTGAAGATTTGGATGGGGTCATTTCACAGTTTGGCCTTGACATTTACAAATAGTACCACTCCTATTCCGCCTGATGAAATGTCATTTTTAATGCTTGAGTTTGATGTGGTCGGAAATGTTGATGAGCTGAAAACAAAACCAATGAGTCTTGTATCTGCATAGCTTTTATTAACTTTTAATGTATTGATAACTCAGCATGTTGGCTATAATTTTCTCAATCCTTTTCAGATTTTCGGAATACAACTTCAATTTAATGTTGTTTCATCTTAAGACCCCAACAATAACGAACTTTTCAGTAATATGTGATGTTTGCTTTACGATTTAAACACACAAAGTTGTTTGGACTGAACTTTTGAAATTACATAACATGATTTATTGTAGCAAAACAAGAAACTGGGTTTGATTTGATCAAGCTAATTTCTAATGCCGATTTTTCTATCTGAAATTTAGTTACAGTATACTGTATAGTTCTGCCAAAAATTCAAAATACAGTTCAGCTCGAAAATTGTTCCACACCCTAGAATATCAGTCTCACCATTTTGCTAAATTTGCTGTTTGTAACTCACTTATTTAGCAATCGATTTACTGGACATTTTGCTGGGTAGCAAAACCTTTAATAGAGAAGATACAATTACAAAATACTGTACTGTACTAAGCCTGTAACGTCAGAACACTATACACAAACGCTCTGATATTCTTGTCTGATCCTCATGTGAAGGATTTTTGCTTACAAAATGTAGATAGTAACATTCTGTTTGAATTGAAATTGATTTCAACATCCTTGCAACCGCATTTCATAGTTGTGATGTGTTTTCTCAATTCAAATAGGATCAACAAAAGACCTTGGTGTGTCGTTTACTAAGCTTGTTATGCGCCATAAAAGCATTGAGAATAAATTGAAAATATTTCTAGGGTAAGTAAATGGTTTTGAAGTCATGATTTGTGTTTATGTGACCACATTAATGGGTTGTTTATGGATAATTAGATCGTTGCTAACACAAGTCTGATTGCGTAGTATAGATTGTTTAATTGAATTGTATATCTAATTACACACTTTATGAGTTTCAATACTCACAATAGAAGCACGATCTCATTATTTAAGTGTCAGACCTAAATGTGTGCTTACCTGTAATTATTAATTCAATTTACTATTGAAGAGGAACACACACGGAAGTTTCAATTCCGGCGATATTCAATAGAAGTTTGTACCATTTTTAAATAGATGATAATTTTACTTGTTCCACTTGACTGCTGCAGCAAAATCGATTTCGGAAGCAAAGTAATCACAAATACTGTTTCGCCTAAGAAGCGTTTACACGTTTTCAAAAAGTAGTATCTCGTAGGATTTGCAATATATATTAATGTTAGAAATCTACATAAATACAACTTTAACTCAGTATGCTAATCAAATTTTATACGGTATGGGTTTATGTGTATCAACTCCAATTTTGAAAATAAAATGAACATTTACAGTGTACTTATTCTTACGAGTGCTAAACTAATCTCATTCCTCTGTCCACTGTCTTTTCCATCTGACATTAATTTCAATCTGATATATCAAAATTAATCTACTGTAATGCACAATACTGTAAAGAATGATAAGGCTTAGATTGCTGGACCAATAGTTGTATTCTCAAAATAAACTGAAAATAAATCTCTTTATCTTGTCTTAAGGATATTGACATGACTTTGCGGTCCCTTTTAATGTACTATTTTGAGCTTCTTTCTGCCTCAGGGAACAACATTATGTGATAGTGTTTTGATATGTTTTCAGTGTCTTCACGGACAACTTCATCTGGCCATTGCAAGAGAAATTAGAAGAATACAAAAAAGCAACAAGCCAATTAGAAAAGGATCATTCTAAAGGTTCGTTATTTAATCTCTTCTTTTGATTTGTTTTTATTTATTATCATCGTTTTATTCATTTTTTTTGTTTATTGTTATTATTATTTTAGATGTGAAAAAGGTTAAGAGTGACACAAAGAAAGCTGCATCTGAGGTCATCAAGCTAAAGAAAAAGCTGTCGAAAAAGGGTGAGATACAAATGCCTTCAAACTATATTTTGGTGTTGAACTTTCCCCTATTTCGAATCGTCTCTATTCTTAGCTTGACCATTTTAGAAATCCTAATTTTCCAACTGTTTTTGCTTGTGGGTGTAGCGCTACACCCCAAATCAATATTTTCCTCAGAAATTCGGGCATTTTTCGAACAAGAAAAGTACTATTTAGCAAGCGCTCTATATTTGTTTACTGGTCATAAAAACCAATTTTGTTACAATTTGAGAATCCAACAGGAACGTCCATTTATAAACCAACACGCGATCACCATATTCGGAGTGATAACTCAATAACTATTCAATTAAATACCATAATTTTCAAATAACAATAACTGTTCATTTGATTCAATCCATGCAAATTGATAGGTTTGAAACCCTTGTTGTGGAAGAGCTTTTGGACACAATCACTCCATTGAATCGTAAAAGTCGAAATACTCCATAGCAATCAATTTGTTCCGGCTTACCGTATTGAGTATTCTGTTTCCAGAAGAAGAGTACGGTTTTATTATTATCAAATGTCATCAAACGTTGGTTTTCAGAAAATATGTTGTGCTGTTTATGACGGTTCAATGAGAGTGCGCCACCCATTCTTTACAGATAAATTTTGATAAATTGTGTGTCTCACACTGCAGGTCGGCAAGAACACCACGAACAGTACACGCAAGCTGTCAAGGTAAAAAGTCACTGATTGTTTAATCCGGATATCCGTTTTTCTTTCACTAGTTTAATCGGATTGCTGAATCTTTCTCATCCAGCCTTGTTGTTAAATAACGCATTAGACTGAGAAGTCTTAATTCCACTTACTCAAGTCATCAATGTTAGATAATCGTGTTAGTTTTTCCGCCATCTTTATGAATGTTGGTATCGATTCATGCGGTAATATGTCCTTCAGATAATTATAATTTTAGAATCTCTTTCCTACTTGGAGCAAACCGCTTCAAATTGACTCAATTTCGTTTTTGTAGCTACCATTCAAATAACCTGGCGACAAAATATTTTTACCTACAACAAAATCTTATTTTACCGCAATGTCATGTGCACTACAAGTCTTTACGTGGATGTGGGATTGAGCATTGTGAGAACGTTTAATGATAACTTAATTGCCCACCATGAAAAAGCTCTCGTAAATAAAAATGCTCCCAGTGATGTCATAAAATACGCAATCAAAGGATCGATGGGTTTCCCGGATATCAAATAGAATTTGAAAATGGAAGCTTTCCAAAGAAAGTTATTTTATTTTCTGTTGAAATCTCGTTATATCTACTTCAACATACCTTCTGCTGTAAAGAAATTGGTAATCCTAGAAAACAGTAAAGGGAATTGGGCCATTCCATCTCTAAGCAATCAACTGTTGAAATTTTTCTCTATCAATAAAAGTGCCAATGGAAGATTGGATTGGGAGGATTTCGAATCATCGCACTCAGCTTGAAAAATCTTTTGTAAATTCGAACCTGATAAACAGAACTGTTTAACCTGAACTGCGATGTCTTTCGTAGAAATTTTGCGGCAGGGCACATCCAATCTAGCTTACCAGCATGCCAAATGTCCATCTCTTCCCATTAATAAAACTAACTATACACTTTGCATTTATTTTGTTTAGCATGCTGATATTCTATGCAGTGCCTTGGAAGACCAAGAAAAACATTACCTCCGTCGCGCGATGATCGAAGAAAGAACCCGTACATGTCACGTGTTCAATTGTTATCGTCCTGTTATTGAACATGAATTATCTTTAATTGGTGAAATTGAAACACTCCAATCGATCCTCGAAGAAACTGTCAAACAAACCCGGAATCCAAACCAACTGCCTGCAATTTCCGATGATGCCATTACTCATTTCAAAACACCTGAAAGATCTGTGTTACCTAAAGATGGACAGGTAAGAAATTAAGTGTACTGATGTAACGAAGTGGAAGTATCTTCAACATCAACCTTGTGAAATTTCGTAATAGTGCATCAAAAATGCACACTAAAATGTGCAAAGACTGGAGTTGTTAAATTCCCAAAAAAGTTGAGTCCTTTCGCCTTTCAGAAAAGTAAGGGGAAAACATCACTTGAGATTAGTCCAGTTGAGCTGCATGTGAAACCCGCTCTGTACCGAAATTATATTTCTTGGATTCTTATTCCTGTCGTTAATGCTCCCTTACATAAAGATCATCTACGATTTGTGTTAATATGCTTCAATTTCATTTTCTTCAAGATTGGTTTGATTTACTTTCCTTTGAGTAACGTTATAGTGAGGACTAGTCATCCTATCATTCCTTTTCAATCGATAATCAATACTCATGCATTTGTGTCTTGTTTCCAGCGTGCTTCTCCTCCCTGCACACCATCCGTCACAAGAGATCGTTCGAATACAACAAACAGCCTTTCATCACGTACACCCAGTAGCCAATCTCTGTCACCAACGCATGCCTCGTACCCAAGTGGATCAATGACATTGAGTAGAAGTAAAACCATGCAATCCGCATCTGGGTATGGGACCTTACGTAAATCTGGTCCTCCGCCCAAACCGGTTGATTTACCCATCCCGTCATCAATGATCAATCAGCCGCACTACTCCACTGACCCTAGCCCCAGCGGGGAGATGTTCACTTCTGACGATATGCCTACACCTCCCTCACCTCCAGATGATATGTTGCATGAAACCCACAGCACTGAGCATTCGCCAACAGATGATCACCCGCATGCGCAGAAAGGTTCTTCGATCAATAAGTTAGCCAGAACATCGTGGTCTAGTAACGAGACATCCGATTCATCTGGCATTGGCTCTTATAATTCGTTAACCGCTTCGAATCGAACTATGAACAATGGACACAATAATAACAACTTACACAACTCACAGCAGATTGTGAAAGATTTTTTAAGTGGTAACACTATGGAAGCGTTAGAAACACATTTACTTGGCTGCGAGGACATCTATTCACGTATGACATATGGTCAAGTATCTAGTCCCTCCGTATCTCCGCGTCACGGAGGTGCTGAGCAAGATAATCAATTCAAAAGAAACGCCTTCAAGTCAAACAGTCTGCGTGGCCCAAGCAGTTCCATGATAAATTCTAAAGCTGCTATGATCCGCTCTAATAGTATTCAAAATGGCGATGATAAAAATGCACAGCTTGCGCATGAAATGAAACTTAATTTCCAAAGAGGCAAACACAACACTGTTGCTGGTAGACCTTGTAACGGCGGGCGGACAAGCGTATTCAATGTTTTTAACGAATCAAAAGGGCTTCATAATCAACAGCAAAAAAGCCCCACTGGCACCCCAATCAAGCATGCCAAACCTCCACCCCCTGTCAGATCTGTGTCGTGTCATGGCCCCCGTCATGAAACATTTGATCATAGAAGTGAAAGAAAAATCTCAGACCCATATGGTCAGATAATGCGTGATTTTGACGAAGCGATTGAAGATGATTCATGCCAAGAATCAAATCCAAGCTCATTTTTAGCACAAATACAAGAAAAGCGAAGAACAATGCGAAAACAGAGTACCACTGAAGAATACGAAGAAGAAGGGACAATGTTATAATTGGGATAAAACATTACGATAAACAGATGAACTTCTACCCTATTGCATTGGGAAGCTGATTTAGCCTAACATCCCGCGCACAGCATTTACGCACTTCGACTGTATGTTAACCTTGCGTTCCAGTCAAAAATATGCAAACTTTGAGTTGATTGCCCAGATAGTATCATTTTGACTATCTGGAGTTTTGTGTGCGCAAATTAAAACTTCTCAGTTAACATATCACGTGGTAGTTATCAAGTGAATACTATTGCTGTGCAATGGCTTCTTAGCACTTCCGGTCAACGGTAATGTACCACGGATTCCGTAACCGTAGAAATGATATCTTCGTACTGTATTATGTTCGTTATTCAAACTTGTTAATATATACATATATAAATAAGCTATAATAATACAAGGATGTTCTTCGTGACATAGAAATTATTTATTCAATGTATCAATGAATTGTTGTAAACTACAACAAAAAATATTGTAAGTATTTCTTGATATTATTCTACAATTTTGATTTGTCAAGTAACTATAAGATATAAATGCGTTATTATTGTTATAAAATAAAAAATATACCATAAACAAAAACACTTAAAAACAATTCTACTCCTCAATTTTCTTTCTTTTCAATCTTATGAAATAGTGCATCATTTAGTCATTGAGAAGCTATGTAATTCACCTTTTGGAACCGTTAAATGCCAAATTGGAGCTGTTTCCGTATACGACGGAAGTAAGAAGCTTCAACAATTTCGCTCAGTTATACGAACGAAATAACATTTGAATCTGGCACTGACCAATCAGTGATAATCTTGTATTCTTGATATTCTTGCATCACTGTTCTCGCTTGACGTTAACCAATCATACTTCAATTTCAATTTAGAATCATTAGAAACACGTAGGATAACAAATGATACAGTTGAATAATTATGTATAAATTAACTCATAAGATACTAGACCTTGATATGATATCAATAAATATGGGAGTTTTTATAGTAGTAAATACAATATCCGTGGTAACGCTTTCAAGTTGAAACAATTCCAAAACTAAAAGTAGTAAAAATCAGTTTTCTCACCGTGTTATACCATGGTGGAAGACTCTACCTATCATGTGTATTTATCAATAAAGTGCCGTTAGGCTGTGTTCGTTACATAATTTGTATTGGCAAATGAGAAATGCCTTGAATAACAGGGTATGATAGATATTCCATGTAGAATTTACTTACTTCAAGAGAGGAACTGTATGGGATGATACCTTTTTATTACCAAATTCAGATGAGCTACTTGGAGTCCAGCAAAAGAAAGTAGAGTTGACGAGAGCCAAGGCCTCGATGAAAAAACACTGGTCTTTTCCTAGTTTCAGCGGATGTTACAAATGCTTAGTTTTATGAAGATAACTCAGCTATGATCTTTTCCACAGATTTTTGTCTTCGGATTCGAGTTCAAGAAAATGGTACTTTCTAGAGCGTTAGATCATAGTTTATAGAGATAGATGGTTAGGAAGCTCCGCAGGGGGTCACACCTTAACTCTTTGTCACGCTATTTCGCT
>JANVCG010057115.1:0-18995 GCA_025505365.1 Haliclystus inabai
TTTAGTTTATAAATCAGTCCTTTGAAAATAAGTTTATTTACAACTTAAAGGTTCTGAATAAATGATGATGATGATGACGATGATGACTGTCCTATGAAAGACTGTCTGTAGCATTTTTTTCATCCCCAGGAAAGCTTAGACTACAAAAATGCTTCAGAAGTAAACTTTTACTTTAATTAGCATTGCAGAACACAATTAAAACACCAAGCTTCAAACCTGCAATCCTAGATCAAGGAAGGCTGAGCATCAATACGAAGACAAACAAACAAAAGAAAAAAAATGTAGGTCTTGTAAAAAATGATAAAATTGTTACACATGGTTTTGCACAAAAAATAGTATGCTAGTTACGATTAGCGGCCATCAGGGGAGGGAGAAATCCAAGAATTGTCTATTCCTCAATAATCAATAAAGAGTCTATTCATGTTGAATTTAAAGGCCCAATATTTTCAAATCATAAACTTTGCATCATAATCTCCTTTAAAAGAAAAATGTTTAGTTTGGCTTTTAAATGTAAATCTTTTAAAATCTCTTAGCGGGATAGTTCTCCTGTACGCCATTGAACAAATTTATCCTCCAAGAATACTGACTGAAACAATATTTGAGTTTTTAAATTCAACAGATCCAATTTGTTGGAAAGAATCAGGGGTATTCACATTTTGAGAAAAAGTTTGGACCGCTTGTTGATTATGAAATACTTTACTTCGGCTTAAGTACAATATTTTGTCTTGCTCAAAAAGAGGTGGAATGGTATAAAATTATAAATTGGTACATTTTTATTTATACTATCATTGCCACATGCATGAGTGAGCTTGCATCTAACTTTTAGTTCACTTTTGGTCTCACTTCGCTCTTTCCATCTTTGCAAACCTGAAATACTATTGAGATGTGATATAGTCTACCAACTAGAAGCCTTTTTACAGAAAATTAAAGAAGCAGCAAAAATGAAAACATGGACAAGTACAATAGGCTTGATGGTTTAAAACATCTCATCATGTTTCAGACTGCATGGCAGATGCTCAGTTTTAAGAGGGCCGCAAAGTAGGCCCTTAGCCAGACTGGAATCCTTGAACTGCGCGCAGAGTTCTCTACCACATGTGTTTGCTTTCTTTAAACTAAAGTCAAACCTGTCTTAAATGGACAGTCAAGGGACTACACAAATTTGTCCGCTTAAGACAGGTGTCCGCCTAATGGAGGTGTGACGTCATGAGCAAAACAATAGGCGGGGAATTTCCAGAAGAGTCTCGAGGCGGAAATTTTTAATAACGTAAATCTTCTCATAAATAAAAAATCAAGAACTATTTCATGATCAATGCACAACTGATAAATAAAATTATTAATATGAATCAATAGTAATCAAAGTTCTTTTATAAACGGTTGGGCCATAAAAGTCTAGATCTGATTTCAAAAAATATTTTTATTATATCCTTGTCTTCATTCTACAACAGTTTCCTCTATCATGATAAATTATGAAAGTAATTTGTGCCTGCATATTCTAACTCTAGTAAAGAAAACTTTGAATTAAAACTGTGCAAAATTGTTTTCATTTTTCGGCATGTTTTCTTTACATTTTAAGGAATATATTCACAAGCCAACGTCAATTGCCACGCCATCTGACACTTCTCTATTGTTATAAGTGAAAAGTTCAACACATTTGAATTGATTGAATAAAATGTGATCGTTCTTGCATGAATTAATTGAAATCAAATTGTGTAAACAAAAGCTGCTAACAGGAAACTGTCCGTTTAAGACAGGACAATTAACCACAAAATGACAGGAGAAGGTGTCCGCTGTCGGCATTAGACAGGTGTCCGCTTAACAGAGATGTGAACCCATTGAATTGCTCAATGACGGACTAAAAGGTGTCTGCTTATTAGAGGTGTCCGCTTAGTAGATGTCCGCTAAGGCAGGTTTGACTGTACCAACATTTTCTTTATATCCTCGCAAAATTGATTTTGAAGGCATGAATTTGCTTGTAGGGGAGACCGGGGAGACTCCGGACGAGGGTAATTTCGGACAGAAGGGTTAGAGACGAATAAAAAATTCCATCATTCAGTATGTTCAAGGCAAGCATAAAATATGTATTACCCCAAAATTTTAATTACTTTCGCCAATAGTTGAAATAGGAATAATAATTTTAAAATGTTCAGTGGTTGTGCATAGAATGTGCTCACGATCAGGAAGCCGACAAAGAAACTTTCCGTTGCACGACATGTTGATTTTCGGCATTAGGCCTATTTTGAAGCACTTGACGTCATGAAGCCCCCTATGAAGTTTTATCCTTGTGCGCTTTGAAATTTCAACGCCAGCTACGATTTTCTACAAAAATTACGAACAGGGTTACACAGGACAAAGTGCCAAGCGTTCAAAAATAACAAATCAAGCTGTGATTCAATGACTAATTCGATATTAAATGGGTGTCAAATTCAATGCCGCCATTCATAAATGACACGCTCCTGCTGTGATGTTGTGTAAACATTCCACCGCACGCGTGATACTTCGTCTCAAACTCCTTGGAAAGTTACAATAATAATCGATTGGAATATCATATCAGCAATGAAAGTTTATTTATAATGGAAATAATAACGTAAATTTATTATTCAAAGTCGTATGAAGGTTTCTATTGAAAGTTTCACAAGTTGATTGTTTTCCTTTACCTTCATTTTGAAGTGGCACTTGTTACCATGCAAAACACAGCTTTGGAAGACAATTTTAACGCATTCAAAGCAACCTTATTTTCATCATGGTTTGTGAATTATTTGAATTTTTTCCATCATTTCATTTTAGATTAGATATTTATCGTTCTATCGATGGCAGTTTTTTTCTCGCAACTTTATATATTGGGGAAGTACTTTGCCTGTCCAGAGTCTCCCTGTTGTGGCCAAAATCTCCCCGCTTGACCCAAGGTCGGAAATTATTAATTACTTCTTCGTCGTAATAATTATTCTCTTCAAACTTTTACCCTTTTCTATAGAGCATATTTGCTACAGTATGATATAAATTTTATTCAAATCGAGCAGGAATTACTCAAGTTATTAATAAAAAACTGAAAACCGTCTGAAATCTCCCCGTTAGCCTATAATGAATCTCAGCCAAATGAAAAACAAACGTGCAACATATTTTGTGATTGTGATTTGACAAATGTTTATTTGTCATGTAAAATTCTGGGTGAAAATACAAAGATTCTTGCCTGGGCATCATATTTTAGTTCTTTTGCAAATTCAATTCTATTTCAGCTACTTGCAAATTTTTAACCCCTGGAGAACATTAAGTAAAATAGAGCTATAGGTTTGCCGTTTTATTGGGTGTTTTTGTTCCGAAAAATGATTATGCCAGCCAAGAAGGCAAAATCTATTAAACCACTATGTTGTAGCTTTAGGCTATTGTTTCCCTAACAGGTCCGTTTATGTTGGTGGTTTCTACACATGTTTTGTTTGTCGTTTTACAAAAATGAAAGCAGCGTGAGAATTTACGATTTCAGATTCAGAATATACAAGACAATTTGGAGATTTATTACATATAAAAACATGTATAAATAATTTGGGTACTACATGGTTAAATATACATACCGTCTTTACTACTATCTGGCCAGAAATAGTACGTAAGCGGGATTAGCACCATGGCACAAAACGATAGAAAAAAGTAATAAAATGTTGTCCCTTTGTCATCGTATTCAAATTGCATCGCCATGATGGAGACAACTATAATAAATTAATCAAAATAACTAAATTCTAAAGAAGATAAGCCGGCGTATTAACAGTGCAGTTCTCAATAAATTGTAATAGGTCCTATTCCTTGGAAATCTTTCTTCCTTTTTGAGTGCAACGAAACACTCGATCCAGCTTCTTTGTCAAAAGCCAACCAGGTCTCGATAGCTGGGCCCAAGTTCTATTTTCAGTTTCAAATGTGCTGAGGAGTGAGAAAGTCTCTCTGATTCTGCATCAAGCCGAATAAATATTATATTAACCACGAAAATTATGCTAATTTTTTATCAATGACAAAATTTTGTGGATTCTGAGTAATTTGATCAATTTTTGAATGAAAGTTTATCAAGTCTGTAGACAGAGATCAAAGGGTCCATAAATGACGAGGCTGTCCACCTCGAGTACGTTCTTCAAGCCTCCCTTCCATTTCACTTTATCTGGTCATCATAACTTTTAAGATGGCGGGAAATCTGAACCACGTTTTTAGAAGAATGGCAGCTGCTATTTGTTTATTTGTGCTTACATCGAAATTTAGAAAACATTCAAAGTCTTGCAAACTGAAATGCAGGTCATTGAGTATTTGGAGAAAAACTTTTAATGGCAAAAAAATTAACAAATGGAAGATTGAAAACCTGCTTCAGATAAGACTCGCAACAATAAACAATACATTACATGCTGTAGTGTTTGAACAGTTGAACCTTGTTTTGGAATGGGCTAAGTAATGCACTGGTTACAACTATCAGGTATCAAATATTTTCTACCTGAAATTCTCATTGAAAAGAAAAACAGTGGTATATTACACGTGCCATATAGATTTATACCCTGAATCGATATGGGGTCCAAACGCGATCTTTCACATAATTGTAATAAATTTGATGAAAAGACAGCTAAAGTAAGAACATCACTACATTGTGATGACCTTCATTTGTGGCTGATAAAGACTGGCTCAAAACTCAAGTCTTATGTTAGCTATGTAGGAGAGAACAAAAAGGACGAAAATAGCAATTCTTCAAAAGAGGTAGGCTATGTATACCAGAACCAGACTCAGACTGCAAATCAAATTCTTTTATAACATCCATGGTATATCCATATTATAAAATTTTGAATTTTTCCAGTATTTGAGCTGTTTTTATCATGCTTTGATGCAGGTTTCTATGAATTTGCGACAGTGTTTGCAAAATGTGCGGCAAGATATATAAAAATATGTTTAAGCACTGCTCGGGTGTCCAAGACAATGTCAACCAAAAGAAGCTTCTCATTCCTGATATAACGTGATCCATGTATCAGTCTGATGTTTATATGGCACTATAATGTAAAGTATAGCTTACCTTGACTTGATAGTCAATAGGTGTTCTACAGTGCAAATGAAACGGAAATGATCAGCAAAAAGGATACCAATTTGGATCAATCCATTGCTGTCCACACTTTTTCATATTGCTTGAGCTTATAAAATATGTATATGTTGATCATTTCATTCAAGTCACATCTTCAGAGGGTCACAGATGGAATATGTGTACTAAGCAAATTCTGAAGTCCTGTATGCTACATCACATTTTGGTAACAATGGGATGAATTGCAGTTATCTAAACTTTCTTGAAATGTTATATCAGAAATCTTAGTCCTTAATCTGAAAGAGATAAATATCTGTTTGCTCAACTTCAACATGGTTCCTAACTTGTGCAACCCTTCACTGTAAAAATGAGGCTCAAATATTGGCTTGAGGAATTATTTTGGCATGAATTCCAAATCCAAAGGAAACTCTTGTTTCTCTCATTAACAATAAAGATAAACCCTCCTCAGGCATGCTTTGTCTCTCCAGCCAAGTGTGCAAGATTTGAAAGTATTTGTACTTCTGTCTCTCCTGCTTCTTGAATTGGTATGCTACATGAAGTAACCAAGGCTTGTTCATGCTTTTGTTTGGTCTTTTCTAATTCGTTGTTCACTTTAGAGTCGTTGACAAAATCTTGGTTTACATTTTAGCTGGCACATACATTTGTTCCTCACATGTTGTTAGACTTATTCTGAAAATATCAAAGTTTGTGATAAGTTCACTTATTGAGACTTGTATCAAGAATTATAAAAATCCAGCATTTTCTCTTATTTTGAATGTTCACTAGATTCATAGTCTCCAACAGACTCAAACTGAAATTAATTGATCTGTAGAGTCTACAGTACACTGATATATTTTGTTTTCAAAAATATTTTGCTTCAAATTGGTTACAACGGAAAATTCAATAGATTTAGTAGGTTATCTTCATATCTTATTCAGAACCAGGAATAAAATTCAGTTTTCTGTTTGTTTTGGTTGTGAATTTGATTTAATGTATATGAAATATGTTAACTTTCACCAGGTTAATTCAACTATTTTATAAACATTTGCTTAAAATCTGCTTTAACAAATATTTTTTTCCAACAATAGGCTCTGGTTCATATAATAATTGACTATTTCAATTAGACTTCTACTTAGACTAGTCTTAACTTTGGGATTCCAATAGGGGAATAGGACCTAGTGTTTTAGTGAACAAAGTATTAGACTGTGTAGAAAACCAATCTGCAGTAGTTTGTTAAAAGTGTTACTCATTCAATATTTTTTATTGCTGAATTAGCTTCATGCAAACAAACCATATCAAAGAACATTTGCTCATTGCATGAAGTTCAAGTTTGGATTGGTAGAGTCATAGTTACTAGACTATGTAGTGAATTGTTTTATGAGTATTGTTCTATCATAATGTATTTCTTCTGTTAACTGCGATGCTTCCGTTTGTCTTCACGTATTCCTTGTAAATGCAAATAGCTCTGCCTCAATGTAATTCTCTCTCTTCTTGTCTGCCCTTCATAGCGACAACATCAAACTTGTTCAGCTGGTCTACCTTCATAGAGGCTCTTCATCCTCTCCCTGTTGGTGGCCAGCCAAATACAATACTATTATCTCTATGCATGTGTGGTTCATATAATGAGTCAATAATTGCTATTATACCACACCTCTACAACTACTTGTCTAATATGTTATTGGTTGAAGCTTAGTAGTAATTTTTCTCTCCAAAAACTAAAAGTTATTCAACATTATTCAACCTAACTTTTTTTGTATGATATGCAATTTCATGTCACATTTCATGACCCATGCATAGGTAATTAAAGAAATCATCCTTTGGTGGCAACTTTCAAACTGCAGGAGCATAATCCATCTCCATCTACTGTGGTACTACATTATTTTACTTTTTCAAACATATGTTTCTTTTTCTACAGGATTTGCAACAAACACTGCTGCAATTTACCATTCTATTGCCTTTGGCAGAATTATTGGACTATAATGGTAAGCTGATGCATTTTGCCTAAGGTATTAAAGTTTCCACAATTTGCTTGAAATGCATTCTTGGTGATTTGCACTCGTAAAAATCTATTAGGCTTGTAATATCTTCCGGAAAGGGATATAGGGTGTAATTCAAAACTTTTTTCTATGTTACAGAGTAAGCCTATCTATTCTCCTTTGTGAATATCATATTATTATTGTTATTAATATTATTAATGTCATCATTAACATTTCATTCATAATATCCTAGTAACACTGATCTAACCTCATCTAATCTACAGTGTCATATTTTGATTAGGATCAGCTTATTTAGGTGTTGTTAAATAAACGGATTTTGAGAAAATATCTTAGCTTCTCAAATCAAGTTTTTCTTTGCAACTCCTGGCAAGTAATACATGCTGTAAAATGTAATGTAGAATGAAGATTGTTTATGGTATATATCTTGACTATTTGGCTATGACTGAATCAGACAGAGCTGGCACTCCCCTCGGAATAATTGTGTCTCTCTTGTAGAAATGCAAGACTGCTTTTTCAAAATTTGCAGATTGATGGATGTGAATTTCTGTATTACATTTTTCAAAACATCAATTCTAGGCCAATTGATTATTGTGAAAGTTCTTGAATCAACTGATACTAACCGAGGATTACACAGATGCAATAGATATATAAGTGCTGTGTCATCATTCTCTGTGTCTGATACACATGAGATATCTCAATCAGCATCTTCTCTATGCTACATAATTCTAGAACTAATGAGGGCCAAGGGAACAACCCAGCATACATCTAATCAATGTATGACATTCTCTTTTTGAGACAAGCTCATGTCAAGGTGCTGGTAGCCAACAATACATCACTAGAATATTGTTTTTTCCAACATAAATATCGTTCTCAACGCAAAGGTTTTTATTTTATTTATTCCAATTATTTTTGTCTTACAAGTTATAAACTGCATAGTTTTTGATTGTACCAATTTACAGTATATAGATAGTATGTAGTATGTAGTATACAGTATTTGTGGTTATTTGGTGACCTATTGTGGAAGTGCGATGTAGAGTATAGGAAGCAGAGGAAGTGTGATGTTGAGAATAGAATGTCTTGCAATAGGCAATGATTCAATATGGTTATTTCTGTGTTCAGTAAATGGACTGTTGCATTTCTAATATGCCAATCAACCTCCCTTTGAACAGTTGAGGATCTTGGTGTAGGCTACTATTTCAAGATAGCAGCAACTGGTTTCCAGGAGGTACAGTGGAACTCTGTTTATATCATGGCTGTGATGCATGCAAGGATCGTGATATTGAACAAATTGTTAACAGGGAGCTCAAATTAGTAACAAATGACATATAACATTTAGTAAACATACACTTACATTAGATAAAATCCAAGATTATACGAGGGCGGTTTGCGGCCTAAAGGGAAAGATAGATTATACGAACATAACTATGACAATATAACAATGTGTTACCATCTATATTTCGCTCGTTACACCTAAATTCACAGCATTTTAAAGCTAATTTACATAATAATGAAAAGAAAAACTCTCATAAGTCTTTGCTACCCCGTGTTAATATTTGCCATTTTATGCAGCTAGGAGGACATCATATGCCGAAGGCTCATCTGTTTTACTGACAATCTTCTGGGAAATTGATGGTGACGGTCCCTTGACCGTTTGAATATGAGAAACTAAAAAGAAACTAAACACCAAATAAGCAAATAACTTAAGGCTTTGTATCCCACACTATCTCAAATTCAGTACTCTCCTTATTTTAAAGCTAGTGGACAAAACAAATGTAGTTGACAGATCAAGTGGAGTGGGACGGTTTGGACATTGCTATATTTGTCTCCTTTATCTTCGTATAATCTATCTTGTAACACTTCAGGCTGTAAATGGCCTCGTATAATCTTGGATTATACTTTACAACAGTCGACTGCATATAACAATGTGCTTTTAAAGCGAATAATCAAGAGCTACCATATACAATCGAAGCAACCACCTTTTGATTTAGTTGTGGTCGATAATAATGTGTCTTGAGTGTGGTGTCCGTGGACCAATCTGCTAGGTCAAGAACTTCCTGTAGCGATGCACTACCCGAGAGAGCAGCAGTTGCAGATGCTCCACGTAGTGAATGTGTTTTGAATATGTTAGTATCAATACCTGCCCTAGAAAGGAAATCCTTGATCCACCTTCTCAATTAGTCAACAGAGAGACAGGGTTATGAGGGTCAATATATGATAAAATCAACCTATTGGGGTTCTTAATTTTTTGTGTACGGAAAGGGGCAGTTCTAGTCTCATACTCTTTAAAGCCTTCAACAACACATAAATTGAGGTTCTGCGGGAAAGCCGCGTGCAGGCACGTTTTCAGTGCTTTACCCGCTCTGGATTTCTTTGTAAGCTCTGGGAGATTGAAAACTACACCCTCTGGTAGAAAACAGCAGAATCTAATATCATGTGCACCCACCTTTGAAACCCTATTTAATCCTGTGACTGCTAGAACAAAGAAAAGCTTTTGGGAGAGGTCCCGCTGGGAGAGGTCCTGCAAGGAAAGCTGTGCATTAGTTCCGAGACTATTTATAAATTGTAATACTGTTTGAATGTTCCAAGTAGTTGAGTACCTAGGGTGAGGGGGCCTAGAATTGTATACCCCTTTTAGAAGTTGCACAATAAAAGGGTGTTCTCCGACACGATATGAGTCAACTTTTGGCAAAACACTGGACAAAGCAGATCTATAAACATTTAAGGTTCTGCAAGATTTACCCTCTCTGAATTGATCAGCTAGAAACTCTAAAATACAGGAGCCTGAGAGGAACCAATCTGTTTCCTACTGCATCAGCTATCCCATATTCTTCATGCTGAATAGTACGTAGGGGGTGTACTATTTCTCCACGCTGCCTTAAGAAGCTGTTGAGTCTCTTCAGAAATTCCTGCTTGAGAGTATGATATTGTGATAATTTCCAAGCGACTAGTTGGAGATTGCCTAGGGGTTGTGGCTCTCCCTGTTTGGTTAGAAAGCCTGGGTGTGTTGGGATCAGGATTGGATAGTCCATGATTGATTCTAGTAGCAATGAGTACTATGGCTGAGATGGCCACAGAGTTGTTACCAACATTTACTTTTCGACTGACTGATTCAGTAAAATTTGTAGGCATCTTCCCACTAAAGCAAAAGGGGGGAAAGCGTAACCCTGACAAATTGACCATTCTTGGGAAAAAGAGTCTATGCCTGCTGATAATGGATCTGGATTCCAACTGAAAAATTTTGGGAGAGCTGTGTTGACAGGCGGGAAGCAAACAGGTCTATGTCCAGTGGACCCCACATATTGTTGATTTTTGAAAAAATGGATGGGTCTAGCATCCAATCGTGCAATTCTACTACATTTCGTGATTGGGAATTTGCCCTTGTGTTTCCTCTTACAGGAATATATCTGGCCTCCAGATGAATATCCCTTTGGAGGCACCATTCCCAAACTGAAATTGCCAATTGGTTCAAAACTGGGGACCTTGTTCCTTCCATTTTGTTGAGATATTGGATTGTCCTTATGTTGTCCATTAGAAGGCGGACATGGATACAAGTTTGGTTTTTGGTGAAGGTCTGAATTGCCAAAAAACTTGCTAAAAATTCGAGATAGTTAATGTGATGGGAAGCTTCTAGTTGTGACCAGGGACCTCCTGTGTGCTAACCGTTTGAGATTATGCCCCCCAGCCCTGGTGAGAGGCAACTGATTTGATTATTAAATCGGGGTCTGGTTTGAGAAGTGCCTTTCCATTCCAAGCCTTCATACTGTTTTCCTACCGCGACTGATTTGTTCTAGTTCAAAACATTCGAGAGGTGTGTCGAATACTGTAAACACTGAATCTACTGAACATTTGTTCACTTTAGTTCATAATTCTTAATTCATTCAATATATCACAACAGTAATAAAATTGTTGTTCGATCTGTGATTGTTTCAAACGTTTCCTCTAAAGTTATTTTATGTTACACGATTTTGTAGTTATACGAATAACCAATCAAATTTCATTAATAATTAATTTAAATCTATTAATTTCCACTCCACCCCAATTTGAACAAAATTAATATATCATCTAGGTGTCTATTCTAAGAGGAATTTATTCTAATTATTAATGTTATAAAAGTCTATATCAAATTATATTTATTTGTTTCTTTGCTTTTTCAGGTATCTGTCATTTCCATATTTCTATTCTTTATTGATCAAGTCTGTCTCATTCAAGCATCTTCCTTTTAATTCTTCACAAGTGGCAATCAAACTCAATTTGTTAACTGGGCGGTCATATTCACCAGTTTTGGTCTTTATCTTGAGTTTTCTTACAAGGTTGTCTAATCATGGTTAAGTTGCTGTAACCACACCTATTGGCCAGATTGCCCTATGTACTTGAACTGATTCAAGATTGACGTTTTTCAATTATCAAGTCGCCAATTTGTAGGTTGCGATTTTTTGAACGGCTTGTTCCTACACAGCAATTGCCTAGGCATGTTTCTCAACCAGACATCCCAAAATATTGGTATTCGGGATATGGTTCTTTTTCTTCATGGAATTGTGGTATAATATACTTTGGCCATAAAGAAGACTGTTAGGTGTTATCAGTCCACTAATATCTAAAGGATCCCCGCTAGAATTGGGCCACAATGGTCTTGAGTTCAACAAATAGGTAGCTTCTGTCAGGGCAGTTTCCCATACATCGGGATAGAGAGATTTTACGTAACAATCAGTCATTGGACCCAGAGCTTTTCTAACTTTTTCAACCTGTTTTTAGCATAGGTTAACTGTTTAAATATTACTTTGGCATTTTCATTATCCATTGCAAAGCGCTCTTGATCAAAGACATTGTAAAAAGCGCTATAAGAATTTTAAATTATTATAAATTATTAAATTATACTGATTTGACAAATGTTTTTACGACTCCGTTCTGGTAGGACGCTGTAGGGCAATTCCATCTCCAAACAGAATCATGTCCCTCCAAGCAATTTTCTTTCAATTTAACATTCCATTTCTTTTCCAAACTTTCTATCAATTTTGAAGCTGCCACCAAATTAGGTCCAGTTGGTCACTGTACATCTGGTGCGGCTGGATACCTTGTACACAAGAGAATCTTCTTAATGCCATCAAGAACTTTTCACAGGACAGTCCTTCACCTCCTTGCAAATCATATACAAAGTCAAGATGGATAGCTCTGGTGACAGTGCATGTAAACAATAAAGCATGTCCATTCTTAGTTACACCACGTCTTAGTTTTGTTTTGAGTGGTCCAAACAGGTCTACAGCGGTGGTCCAAAATGCTGTACAATTTGCGTTAGATCGAAAATCAGGCAATTGTCCCATTTGCTGTGTCAGCAGCGGCGCTTTTCTTTGCCGACAAAATAGACATGCTTTCATCACTACTCTTATTAAGTTTTCCACTCTAATGATCAAGAGGCCAGTTTGCTCAATGGATGCTCTTGTTAAGTTCACAGCTGCGTGTCCAACTTTGTTGTGATGATGTGTTACGATTTTATGAAGAATAGCATTTTTCCAAGCTCCCTTTTCTCCAGGTGTATCTTTCTTGGATGTTGGGTTTCTTCTCAAAATTATTGGTGCTACCAATTTTGGTTCAAAGTTTTTCATGTTGTCAAGACGTCTACCCAGTCTGTACAAATCTTCATCTGCATCAAAGAATGGACACAATCTTTCAAATTCTTTTCCGCTCCAATTTTCATCTCTTTGTAAAGCACGGTATAATCTGGTTAATGTGTTGGCTGCACTTTCATCTTTCACCTTTATTCCACTCAGTACTTCTTCCAATGTTTATGATTTCACTGCTTTTGGAATAATAGCTTCACTATCCTCAGTGCTAATGAGTTTAGGTTTTCCTACTTTGAAACGTGAGTTAATATTTCGTGGCTTCTTCTTCTTGTGTTTCTTTCGTTTAATCTCATTCAAATCTTTTTTTTTTGGATTTCTTCTGTAATAGCAGCTGTTTCAAAAGCTGTGAGCTCTTTTTGTAAAAACTCAGAACCTTTGTATCACTTGTCAAGATCAATATTTGACTCTTTTGTCAAGACATCAGCTGGATTTGCTTTCAAAGGAATGTATGTAAATTGCTCTGGTTTGGCGTTTTCTAAAATCTCACCGACACGTGATTCCACGAATGCTTTAAACTGATCTTGATTTGATTTCAGCCGATGCAGCACAACAGTTGAGTCTGTCCAGTACGTCACTGAATGTGGTTATTCGTTCAAGGCATCAATTACATTTTGACCAGTCAAGTCATTATCAAAGCTGCAACAAGCTCTGTTGCTGGTATTGTCCAGCCTCGTATTGGTGTTGCCAAAGATTTTGCTGCCACAAAGCTTACTTCATAGTTGCCATTATCATCTTTCTCTTGTAAGTACACACAAGAACCATAAGCTTTCGAGCCGCCGTCTGAAAAGGCATGTATTTCCAACGTTGCTTGTGCACTTGGAATTTTCAAGCATCCTTTGACTTTTGTGTGAATCTTGTCTTCTAATAGTTGAAATCTTTTGCGCCATTCAGTTGTTTCTTCGTCATTAAAAGGTGTGTCCCAACTCAAATTTCTACGCCAGAGATCTTGAAAAGGAATTCTCAAGTGAACCATTACAGGTGCCAAGAGACCTAATGGGTCACATACTTTTGCAATCAATTGTAGAACGCGCGTCTCTTTGTCAATGTGATGTAGTCTGGATTATTTGATGTAAGTATTTTCTCAAGTTGCAAGAACACAAAATACAAAACCAACACCACTCAGAAAACACAACAAGCTGAGTTAAGGTGCTCAAAGTTCTTTCTTCTTTAATCTTCCAAAAATGTCTCCTGTCATTTCAGCTAGCTCTATCTTACATATCGTATTATAACAATATGCTCTATTATTTCAATCAATAAAATAATCTGACACAATAAAACTATTCAAGTTATGCAATGCAAGTATATAATCAAATCCGGCTAACAAGATTTTAGTAATTAATTAGATTAACTAATTGAATAAACAAAATTAAAAGAACTAATTGATTTATGATTATTTGATTAAGAATAACTCTCATTTATTAATGCGTATACAGTGAGTGAACATAAAAACATGAATTAAAATTGAACATACACCCCCCCTCTAGATTTATAAATCTAAAACAAAATTGTTCAACCATTAGGGTGGTCGCCGCTGTTGAATCATCTAGCAGTAGAATTTGGTTTTACCCAGACCGTATCGCTGGCGAAATAATCAACAGTGAACGTTTTCACGGAGACAGAGGGCTTAACAAATTTTAAGCGTGGAACGTAGGAACACAAATGCTGCTAAGGTGGCTTAGACATTTGATGTGTTGGAGTATTGTTGTACCAATAAACTGCTTCTGAAATACAACAGTTGGATCTAGCTGTAATAGTTTTGATAGTACGGTGGTTGCGTTCTACTATGCCATTCCCTTGTGGTCTATATGCAGCCCGTGGAGACAATAGAACATTCCAATCTTCACATAATTTAAAAATTTCATGAGATTTGAAAGTATAGTTATCCCAGATTATTTCTACCGGTGGACCTCTCTCAGTAAATAGAGATATTAATTGCCCTCTAAGTTGAATAATACCTTCATTAGTAATTATTCTCCAAATAGCATACCTGGAAGGTCCAGCATCCACTATTGCTAAATACTTTTCACCTTCATACTTTGTGACATCAATGGCTAAACGATACCAATTTTCATCAACAGATAACTTGCCTTTCTCCCACGTAACTGGAATTGGATCAATGGATTTGCACTGATCACCAGTATTAATAGTGGCGGTTATGTCAGCATCAGTTACATTTAAATTAGCACTGTTTGCTAAATAGCGCAGTTGCTGACTGCCTCCATGAGACATTTCGTGTAACTCTCTCAATGTAGATGGCATCGAGCTACCAACAGCAGATACTGATAAGCTAGGTAACCATGAACTTGGTATTCTAGTCAACACGTCTGCAAGGTTCTGATCAGAACGTACAAGTTCAATACTGATTTTTAAATCATACTCATGTACAATGTTAGTAAATAAATTGACTCTCCTATGAATGAGTAATTCACTTGAAGCTGTTGTCTTCAAGCGATTTTTGTTTAACAAAGCATTTGATAGCCAACCACGAACAACAGATGAATCAGTTTTGATAGAAATTTCATTTAAAGACCAAGCAATTGCATAATTAATCCCTTTCAATACAGCATCTAGTTCGGCCAAATTAATATGAGCAGAAGCGTCTTTTTAAAGCCATGACACAGCTTCTACAATAATATCGTTAATTTTAACACCAATACCCAAAGCCAACGAGCTGGCATCACACCATATCTAACTTTTTGTTTGTTTACCCACATTCCATTGACCACAAGACGGATTTTGCTTCAGTACACAATGTAGCATGTCAACACAATGTTTCTGTAGGCTACATTTTCAGGTACAATGTCATCCCATTCGATACCAGTACTCTCCCTTTTAAGATGACTAGCCATTGCACATAATTTCCCGCAAACAGGGTAAATACCGATTACACAGCCACATAGCGAATAAAGCTCACGCTTCGTTAAACTTGAAATGTCTATCTTCTGTAAATGAGACTCATTAGATCTCTTCCACCACAACTGATCACCAATAGAATAAACATCTAGACCCAAAACGCGAACCAGAGATTCATCATTAATATGCTCAGGAGGTTTAGCTAAAAGAGCATACTTTAATAAATGGTGATTTACATAATCAGCTGACACAATTTCTTCATCGACATATATGTCATCTACATATGCATCACAGTCGATTTTAACATTATTATCCATATCTAAAACTTTCCGTAAAACAGTTGACATAATGATAGGAGCGATATTAAGGCCGAATCCAAGCCTTGTCAACACCAGCGCTTACCTCGATGAACAATCGTTTGATATGGCCATAACTTTTCGTCAACTCTTAACTGAAGGTAAGCATCTTTCAAATCAACAGATCAAATCTACAGATTGATTAAGCTGTCTAAAATCGAAAATAGGTCGAACTTTATTCTTACTTTCTTGAATAACACCAAACAAAGGTATCAGAGCTTTTGGCGGTCCACATTTACTTTCATCATAATACACAAGATATCCTTTTTCGATCCAGTCATCAAGAGTTTTATCGAACAATTCCTTTGTTAGTTCATCCATGCCGTATTGACCTACCGTATTTTTCATGTGAGTAGGTGGCTGGCCGTCTATCCATCCATTTCCACGTAACTGTCCAACAGTTACCATCAAATTTTGCACTAAAATTTTTATCATCTAGTACAATACAATCGTTTTGCGTTGAAGGTTTGTCATTTTTACTATGAACCATCTCGGTTGCAACAGCAGTAACAGCAGATGAATACCGTTGACATCCGAATTCAATAGAACCGTCCGGATTAACATAAAGACCTTCAAATACCTTTACTGCATCAATACCCAAAATGAAATCGATACCGTTAATTAACTTTTTAACAACATGACATGAAACAGCTTGACATGAAACAATACTGTCTGGTATGGCCATAGGCTTTCATCTACGTGCAGTTGTAAATAGGCATCTTTAAGATCTACGACAGCACAATTTATCGATTTTTTATGCCATTCGCGCAACTACTGTAGACAAACATCACTAGCTCCGCTATACAGATCAACACTCTGGTTCAACTCGCGAAAGTCCAAAATTGGTCGTATCTTGTTCTTGTTTTCATTTACAACAGCGAATAGGGAAATGAAGGCCTTAGCCGGTCCAACCTTTGCTTCATCGTAAGGAATTAAGAAGCCCTTCTCACTCAATCCACTGGTCTAATTTACTATTAAAAGACGTTTGAATGTCATCGCTCATGCTGTATTGGCTGACAACATTTTTCATAAAAGCGGACGGTTCACCCTTTACCCCTTCCATTTGACAGTCCATTTATTGTCAGTGAAAATAGTTGAAAAATTTGAGTCATTGAGTTCAACGTGACATGAATCACACGTTGACGAGACGGATTCATCTCGAGACGGTTCGGTAATAGCATTTGCAACAATTGAGTGCGGACCAATGATAAAATTTCTGTTCGGTTTGACCATTAAACCATCAAAAGCCTTGATAGCATCCATACCAATTATAACAGTGATATCGGCAAGTAACTCTTCGATGACAATACAATTTATACGCTTTGTTTCCGCAGTTAACGTAATATCAGTGGGAGTAGACCGATAACATTTAACAGTTGAATTATTCAGCATAATAATATTATTGTTCGAATTATTGAAATCACGCAAATCCGGCAAAGCAATAAATTTCTTAGCTATGATAGTTCTCGTGCTTCCAGTATTGATAGGCGCTTTACATAAATGTCCAGCAATAGTAACGTAAACAATCAGCATGCCGTTCAATGCGTCAGGGTCGTAGTTTGCTCCGCAGACATTATGACCCCTTTGTCTTTTCCCAACCTGGGATTGCGACAACCGTATGATACATGACCCTCTTGACCACAATGAAAACAAGTAGCTCTACCGTTACCATTCAACCAACAGTTTTGAGCGGTGTGGCCTGATTTATGACAGTTATCACGATAGCGTTTATCATTCACAACTCTCTTTGTCGCACTCACAGCGGCAAATGTGCTGAAGCTTTTACTAGCTTCAGCCTCGATCATTATCCGAGCTCTTGCAACTAACATTTTGGCATAAGGTGCTGTGAGCACACGAAGCTGCATCGAGACATGCTCTGGAAGTCCTACAACAAAGGCTACTTCGGCCCCACCCATACCTGCTAAATCACTAAGCCTTTTGACGTCACTATAATAGACGTCAACGTTCTCCCCAATGACGTAAGTGCGGTTACGCAATTGTTCATAGGCCGCATATTTTGATAAAGAAAATGCGGCGAGCAACTTTGCCTTTACTGTTTTCAAATCTTTTTTATCTTCATCGGACAACTTCTGGACGACTAGAAACGGGGGCCCTCGTAGAAACAAACCACATCATCCTATCCATACTTTTGAAGCTTAGCCACGATTTCAAACCTTGACCACCATTCCGCCGCATCACCATTTCCATTGTAATTTCCAACAACGTCCGTAATTTTCAATTTGTTTGCCATGGCCCTTTAGCTTGTAAGTTTATAGATTAAAAGTTAAAAGAGAATGGCAATACAACCACTTGTAAGTTCAGTAGAAATCAATTTGATAATAGCAATAATTGGTAATTGACAAAAGCTTTGAATACGTTTAAAAAAGCTACAGACTATAGTAACAAAAAAATAAACGTTCCTGTGTCGCCCATCAAAATTCTGAGTCCCTTTTTTACCACATGGTGACATGAAATCGAGGAAGCGTTCGCAAACAAGGTTACTAAAACTACAGTAATTTGAATCATTTTAAGTTGTAGAAGAGCCAGTTGAAAACAAATGCAAATGTTCTTGTGGAGAGGATTTATTTCTCTAAAAACCAAGTTGGCCACATCTTCAAGCTCACTCACTACATTTAACTTTAAACTGAATATATTGTAAGTTACAGACAAACACATATTGAAATGTATAACGAATACAGGAAAACTTTTTATTCCATCTTCTAGTCTAGATCAATCAATACACAATCAAGCACTGAAAAATCTGACACAACTGCAGCGATAAACAAGGAGACGTTCATAATTTGGCGATAAAAATCAGCGATAAAAACAAGTTGATTGAGGTTTTGACATAACTTATGTCATCTTCTGAATATATTTGTAAAGGAATTCAAAAAAAATTGCTAATATTTACACATAATAGTTGCCATAGGTCACAATGCTAAATTACTAATCAAAATAGGATGTAATGACAATGATACAATACAATAAACGAAACAATTAGACAATATAAGAATCCTCTTATTGATTAGTTTCGAACAAAACATCAATACCACAATGTTTGTACAACGTTTCGGCACATTTACTTGTGCCATCATCAGGTGATATATTTTATTAATTCAATCAATATTTATAGTAAAAA
>JANVCG010057226.1:0-18994 GCA_025505365.1 Haliclystus inabai
ATCAAACTCGTCGTCTCATAAACTTTACATTCTAACAGCCTGCTTTCAAATTGCTGACGAAACTCAGTTAGCTTCACTGCCATAAACCATGTTGAACATGTACAAGTGAACGAGAGAAAGGAGCCAAACTGTGTAATGTTGAGAACGTAACCGCGTTATCGTCATTCTTAGAAAGAGACTGGACGCTAAATGAAATTGCAGCGAGTTGAATTTAGTCTTTACCCTGAATGTCAGCAGATTCTTATAGAATATAAATTCGGCATTAAGTGTAGCCGAACCTCCTTCAATATTCTCTTGTATAGTCCATCTGTTAAAAAACAATCCACCGATTTCGATACAGAAGGCTATTAAACAAATAGTTAACACTTGCCGTGAACTATGGTCTCATGGCACAGGAGAGAAACGTAAGGCGAAAACGAGAATGCTTTAGAAAATCACGAGCCGCCGCGGCGAGTGAACTTCGCCTTCGAGTTTTCTCGTGGATTTACTCAAGTGCACCATGAGACCATAGTTCACGGAGCAAGTGTGAGCTACTTGGTTTAGAACACAGCTAACATGAAATTACTCATTTGATAGATATATTGACGGCTCTTTGCGTTTGTACACATATTGTAATTGAAAACAAGATAACAATAACAATTATATTTTGAATTTTGAATACTAATACTCAAACAATGGTTAACATAGTAAAAAGCACTATTGCAATACAAATTTGATAACGTTTCATTAAATGAGCTATGTTGACGATACAGTACAATGTAGTTGAAAATGCAATAAGTATGGGTTGTTTCTCATGGTTTACCAGTTTATGAACTGGGATTCCCAGTCAAAGACATGGTTTACAAAAGTTGATGCTGTTTTTGATTGAGTGAATCTCAGCATGAGCTATTGTGGGTTAATCAAGAACAACAGTGATTCTGATTATTGATGCAATGAATTGCATGAAATAAGGGAACAAACCTCAATATGTTATTAACTTTATGAAGCCTCTCATAGAGAGTTCACTTGTCTATGTTGATAACCATTCAGCTCCAGAAAAGCCTGAAAAATAGTTTTGTAAAGAGCTGAGGGAAAACACGTGCATGCAAAAACTTGGGCATTTTGAATGTGACATGAAATCTTGTCAATACAATAGAGAGAACAATGGCAAGGCAGTTTATTTTCACATGACGTCTTCCGTGATTACATCATTTTTGAATTTTTAATGGCAATTTGTGAACAGTTTATCGCATTTTAAGCTTTAAAAAGTAGCTTGTAGTTTGAATTAAGACCAGAAGTTATGTCATATAGGTTTTAGAAGCTTGAAGAGAGAGAGCCGTGAAGGAGGAATTCAATCTATAATTTTCTATTGTTTGTTGCTCACCGAGACCACTTGCGCTTCATCATTATAGATAATCAGCTAATCACTTTGCTTGTAGCCTTGTGAACAAATAATTGCCTGGCAACCAAGTTATCAGTAAGCGAAGTTAAAGGCATTTCAATGATGATCATTCTAATCTAACACTGGTCAATTACTTCACATTGAAAAAAATTGATTCAAAAAATGAAATAACATGACATATATCCTGCCGAAGTTTGGCTTTTCTTCAATGTAAACCGCTGTAATTACTGTACATAATGAAACAGTTCTTATCAAATAGCTAATGTGAACAGCTAAACAAATCATTGACATTTCAAAGTCGTAAGTTTGATGAATGAGCGTCCTTGATTTCCAGATTCCGTAAAAGTCTCAACAGAATCGTAGAAATAGCAGTTAAATCCAAGCTTATTCGATCAAGTGGAGGGTCAATTGGCCACTATCATAAACCAGTCATTGAACATAGTCAGCCTGCATTCAAAGACCCAATTCAAAGTCGTTGTTCGCTTATTAAAGTGAAAGCCAACAAGAAAAATGCATACTTTCATTGGGACTTCCATGACAATAAAATTTCCGAAAAATTGCACAAGGATTCAATCTGTCAGTTAATTTTAACATTTCCTACACTAAATACAGCGGGGCAAGTAGAAAAAGCTTCCTTTTCTACGAAAGATTTTCCCAATTTCGAAAACCAACTGCCACATTTTACAATGGCTTTGAAAATTGGGGAGTAATAGTGGTAAAAAGCGTGTAAAGGCCTTTCACAACCCAAAGATTTTGCAATTACGCGCAATCTTCCATGCATTTACAGCCTTTGTTCTTAGAGTGTACTTTAATATCATCTTGCAAATGTCATATGTCACTGCTTTTGTTTCAAAATACTAGTTCATTAGCCCCCCTTCTAATAATAGAAAACCTATTCATTCCTATAGTCTTCCATGAAAGTTATGTTTTACTATTTCATTTTCGCTTGAATTTAAGGACAATAACAGGGGACAAGACACACAAGCTTATCTAGAATTAAATATTTGAAAATCACAATTTGCAAGCCATCAATAATTGAATTGAAAATTAGTTCTCTGAACTGTTATTTTTTTTAATATTATCCATCTTTGGCTCATATGCTGAAAAAATATTTCTTTTTTTGTAATTCCCCAAATGATGAAAAGTATGTTGCAGCTCAATTTGGTTGCTCAAACGTGCTTGATTGTTATCTTTTACAAATTCGTATTTTTTTTTTCGTGACGCACCTCCAAAAAATACCATTTTGTAAATTCTATGAAAGAGCTTATTGACTGTGCCATGAGATTCGAAGATAAAAAGTTGAAACAATAGTTCATAGGCTCTACGGATAAGATGAGCTGCATATTTAAAATAGTAACCATTACTTTTTAAAAGGTGTCCCTCATCGTGAATTATCCCAAAGTAGGATAAGCAACGACAATAGTCGCAAGAGTTGATTTTTGAGCATTTTTCCTTTGTAATTAAAATAATTCTACACACCAATCTCCAGAATATGAAATTTAAACTACTATACACGCTTGGAAATGAGGGATCTTCGCATCAATATTTTTGTGACGCAAATTGCTTGATTTGCATTCTCAGTCCTAACTTTGATGTATTTGTGTTTCTACTAAAAACAATCAAGGTAGATTATTCGTCATAGCACGGCCCGAGCTTAGCAATATCAGGTATATTTCAAAACCACTTGACTGTTCACTGATTTCAATTGTCTAATACCAAATTTGTTTTTCAGTAGGTACTTGAAATTGATTTACTCCTTTATTTATAACCTAAAACGGAAGGCTACAATTAAATTTCTTGACGTTCATCTGTATTAACCTTTTACAATCATTTTTACTTAAATATTCCCTTATATCCATCCGTTACAAAATGATCCCCCCATTTTGATACCAGAGGCTATATATAATTATGTCCAATGTTTCTGGATTCACTATAGGATACATTTTCTGCACTTCACATGGCTGTTCAAGAGGCACATCTGGATGTTGTGAAGGAGATACTTGCGGCTGCCTGGCGGTTGGAAGATGATGGGTTTCTGAAGGCATTCATTAGTGCTAAGAATAAAGTAATTAATATTTTCCTTTTTTATACCAGCTCCGTTCTAGTATTTATACCAGCTCCTTTAATTGTCATTCTTGGAAGGAGAGCACTCTGGAAATTTACTAAGAAATGCGACTATAAAATATTTATTCGTATATTCAACTCCACATTCTCATTGCTCTTTTTGCTTTAAAATTATCTATTTTTGCATAAATAACATCTACAAAATTCATTTGTTATTTCTCTACTTCAATTATCATCTTGCAAAAGTCATATTACACTAAATTTGTATCAAAATAGTAGTTCACTTGCCTTCCTCCTACTAATAGAAAACCTAATCATTCCTATTCTTCCGTGAAAGTTATGTTTTACTACTTCAATTTTACTTCAGTTTGAAGACAATACAAGGGGACAAGACTCAAGAGCTTATCTAGAATTCAATATTTAAAATCGCAATTTGCTAGCCATCAATAATTGAATAGAAAATTTGGTTCTCTGTTATTGTTTTGATTTTAACCATCTTTGGCTCGTATGCTGATGAAATATTTCTTTTTTTTGTAATCCTCCAAATGGTGCAGCGTATGTTGTAGCTCAATTTGGTTGCTAAAACGTGTTTGATTGTTATCTTTTACCAAGTCAAATACTTGTTTTGTGACATACCTTCAAAAATACCATTTTGTAAAATCACGAAAATGTTGAAACATATAATAGCTTCTTGTTTGAATACAAAAGAATTCTGAAGATAACACTAAATCAGTGCAACTAATTTCTAGTTGTAATGACTTACTGAAGATCCCAATTGATATGTAATATAACTGCCAAGTTGATTGACTAGAGTAAGCTCTAGCGAATGAGCTATACCCACGTGATATAATAATATTTTTCTGGCCTCTAGATACAGTTTAGATACATTACAAAAAGCAGATATAGCAGACTCGAGGATTGATTCCATCTATACTATTTACAAATTGGTATATACTTCTTTATAAAAGAACCTGCCATAAAACAATATACTGGCAGACTATTTGTTTGTATTTTTTGTTTTGCTTGATACTTTCAATTTGCTTCTATTGTGCTAATTACACTGATAATATATTCTCTTAACATTTTAGTACGGAAATACAGCATTGAGTATGGCTGCATCAGAAGGTCAGGTCTGTATCGTGAGAGAGCTGATTGGAGTCTTGATGCATCTCGATGATCCTAATTTTTCAAAGTCATTGATCAGTGCACAGAACGAGGTGATCTATAAAACATAATGTTTTGACACTCAAGGCAATAGCTTTTCAATTTTGATTGAGAATGGTTTTCGTTCAAATAATTATTATATTTGATGTTAAACATCTTCTGATATAAATCATAGAAAAATATCGAGACTTTGAAGTTCTAACTGGCTTGAATGTTAAAATACGAGACCAATGTTTGCCTTTTTCTATGTTTGGTACTTTTATTGAATAACAATTGAAATTTCAATAACCTATTTCAGTAAATTATGAGTTTTCAAAAGACTCATAAGACTCGTAAGAAATTTATCGGGTCTAGCTGAACAATGTGCGCTTCTGGTTATTATACATCTGGTCTATTTGAAATGGTAATGTAAATAGCAATACATCATGCCAATCCAGCCTGCTACACGCATCAAGTCAACAGCAAAAACTTCCACATTACAAGAACACAATTGCGTCAGCCAAAACTAAAATACTGCAGACAGTAATGGAAAGAAAGCTGTGTTGGTATTTGTTGTTACCGCTGTTGAAATTGGAAAATGAGCTTCAATGCATAGATGGCAATGTGTGATAGAGAGAGTGATAAAATATGGAGTGGCGGATCAAATTGTTAGGTTTATTCATCTTTGCTAGGAGAGGCAAGTGTATCTTGTTGATTTTACTTTAGTGCTCAAGATTGAAATAATATCCAATATGAGATCAAGCACACCAGCAAAAAAAATTCATTTTGAACTATCTTCTCTGTTAAACCGATTAATCTAATTGTAAAACTTGTTAATTGTGCAGTAATACCAGAATATTCGGCCAAATTTGTGTGCGTTCTAATCACTCATTCATCAAATGAGTGTCATAGATGTAGGATATACACTCCTTGCATTGCCACAAGGGACTGTTTGATAGATGACTACAGTCCCAGATTTTTCTTGATTTTTTCGGTGATCATTTTATCTCAATCCAGTTCTTCTAGAGGAAATAAAAGCAAGTATCTTGTAACAGGTCCATATTGAAAGCTTCTAGCTTTCTTCAACATCGCATGATAACATGAAATGTTCATTCATGAATCTAACGCTATTACTTTTGACAGCCGGATAATATCTATAATCGAATATATCTGCAGAGGTCGTGATCTCCACCCAAGTATTTGCATTCTCATATTGGAAATTATTTTATCAACGTTGTTTTCATGTATTTGCATGTAAATGCCACAAAATATTTTGAATGATGATTTGAACTAGTAAAGAAACGCAATTTAAGAATCGTCGCAGTTGCTAGACTATGATTGACATCAATTCTTCCACTGCGAGGCTACATGTATACTCATTCAGAAATATCAAATTACACCTTCACTCGGAAGTTTTTTTTTAACTCCAATTTCTCAAGCAAACACGAAAATGTTATGAGCCTCTTACTTTACTTAGCTTGAAGTTTTTTGAGTCTTCGAATCATCTATAATAATAAAATGCAAAACGACTTTTTGACCAATAACATTTTTTAGATTGAACTTCTTCTTCGCGGTGCACTTCTGGAACTTAAAATACCCATTTTAGGTAACTAAATGCTATGAACTATTGCACGTTCTATTTTGTACATTTTAAAAGCGACAAATACCTCAAAAGATGCAATTTGAAATCTGCAAATGACGATATTTTACAGGAAGCCATGTGAAAATAATTTTCGCTTCCCTTGCTCTGATTCTTTTGTATAGAGCAATCTCCATATTATTCCAAAATGGCTGTCTCTTTTCGATTAGACCAGTGCCACATGTCCCCCCCCCCCTAGCAAACTCCGGCGACCTACGCTTTGCTGTGGGGAAATGTAACTTTTGACGTGAAAAAGTTGCGCACTTCATTCAATAGAATGACCAATCACATGCCAGAAGCTGTGAAGTTTCACTCTAGTGTGTTTGTTGATTGGTCTAAATTCGAAATTATGAAATATTCTATGACGTTGAGATGTGAAAAATCAAAACAACTTGAGAAAAATATTTCGTCGAACTGAAACTTCTTGGATCCGATGCAAAAGTAGGAAAGTGCGTTCAAAAAACATATATATATGAAATTGAATATCATACATCAAGGTGTTGTTCAAGAGGAATACATTAGAGATGGATTATATTAATTATGTCAGCAGTTGGTTTCATGATTATTTTTGGTAGGCAAATGATTTTATCAAAACTCGACGTTCTGGCATTTTCAAATCTAATCAAACAGCTTGCGTCAATGCTTTTAAAATGGTTATGTAGAACAACGATTTTGTTATTCAACACTTCCAAGGATGGATCGCCTGCACAAAAGTTGAGTTCCATGTTAAATCGAGAATTTTGTATATCATTATGACACTGTACATTCAACAAGTAACGTTTGCATTTCGTTGAGCGAAAAAAGATTAACTTGTAATTGTACTTAACTTGTAATTCAACATTTTAGTTTTCTGTATCCACAGATATTTCAGTGATTCTTCCAAACCCTTTTTAGCTTTCATATGAGCCGACAGGAGTACAATGTTGAAGTCATGTTTCTTGCTTTGCATGTTTACAGTATTTTCTGGCCCACCCACATGGTTGCTTGTGTAATCTGATGCCATTTTGCCTTGTTGAGGGCATGCATACAATAGCCGAGAAGTTCGTAGTGCGCCGCTTTTTACCCACAATTTTTACAAGGCTCAGATGTACAGCAACCAGATGTGGGCACTTAGAGCTAGGCAACTTTTCGATTTGAATGGACGTGTTTCACTTTGTGTTATTCGGGTTTTTGCAAAAGCATATATCGATGTCTGGCTAGAAGCAGGAGAGGTATTTTCAGACCAAAGATACCTTTCTGGAATTCAAGTAGACATAAAACTTCCTCGGTAAGCTCTTCTTGATTTTAATTGTTCGGTGCGAAATGAAAATCTTTTCAAATCACATTGCCTTCATGGTTTTCACCACGCTCAAGGCTGAGGTTTGTGTACTAATTTATGAAGATCACTGCTCACAGAACCCTGTTGTCAACCATTAATTTTATTTATTTTAAGTTCACTATACAGTGATTAGTTCTCTCTTTTATCGATTTATGGTTGGCAGAAAGGATTGCTATGTCACCGTTTTACACCGTTTCTGTTGTCAACACTCCACACCGATAGTAGTGATCCGTATAAACCAATAACCAAATTCAAACAATTGAAAAAATCCGAAATCAAAACTGTAATTTTATCGAAACGTAAAATGTTAATGAGGCATATTTAGTCTGTGCAGGATTTAGTTTCTGAATCGTTTCTAAATCAGCTCACTTGAAACTGAGTTATGATCACTAGAGACAAGTGAGCTTCTGTGAGATGTTGCTCAAGTTGACAACATATTGGAGTTTCGAGTCTTTCATTTACGGATTCCATTATATCCATTTTCAGAATCACCTATCTGCTGTTCTCAATAAACACTGGATGGTTCTTGCAGAAATATTCCTCAACAAAATAAAGCAACAAAATATAAATAATAATTCAACTTTGCAAAACAGGATATAAGCTGCAGCTGATTGACTGAGAGAACAAAACCATTACTGTAGTTCAAATATGCAGATCTGTAGTCACCATAGTTCATCCCATTAAAGCGTACTTCTACATCAAGTAGCCATATTTATTAAAATACAAATATGTATTGTAAGAATGTATCAATATCATTTTGATATGCTTTACAAATGAGTAAGAATTGATGATCAAAATTGACCTTCAAGATTGATATTGCTATATATCTTTTTCAATTTATTTTCATAGCACTTTCTACTTTATTGTGATAATATTATCTCTAAGTGAAAACTTCTATACTAAAGGCAATTTGAGGGAGTGAAGCTACCTATAGGGAAAGCTGAAGGCTGATAGCCCAGGCGCAATCAGCAAGCAGAAGGCTTCTTATTATACAACAACGTTTATAAAATTGTCTTGAATATCATCATCAAGATTGCGCATCCTCTTATGTCGTTGGACTTGCTTGATCTTAAAACAGAGTCTATTTGTTAAATATTATTTCCGATTCTTTCAATTGCTTCAACAAAAATGCATGAAGGGAAAGGTTTCCCTTTTGATTCTTTCGGGAAATTGCCAATTTTCTTTGATGTCTACATCTCAGCTTTGAAGTTTGTTTTTGCTTTGTTTACCGTTCAATCGACTGATTATTGATAATAATCTACATAAATAATTTGTACAACTAATCGTGATCGATAATATAGATTAGAAAAATCTTACAGAATAGGGCTTCATCTGCTTGTGTTACTGAGAGATATGTCATGAGAAAATTTAAAGGTATACCACTTTTCCTTCCAGGACATTTGAAGCATCAAATACTTTTGTAAAAATGGGAAGTAAAGCACTTGAGCGTAAAATTGAAAAACAGTTTCATTTTCAGGAATCATGGAATTTCCTCAACATAGTAGAAAGATGAGAAAAGCGACTCAAGTTATTTTTCCCTAATTTCTTCTGAGTTTAGGTATTTTCTTGCATTTTTTTTGAAGTGCAAATTTGTGAGCAGTAAATTGCATTCAAAGCTGTGAAAATAAGTTATCTAAGAAGTGAAAACCGGGATTACGATTGAAGATTTGTGATTAGAATTGAGATTTTGAAAAAATGAATGAAAAGCTTGATTATGTTGGGATTATTCTAGTTCCTGTAACGTGCATTATTAGTGAAAAAGTAGGAAACGATTTTGTCAATTTGTAAATTTCCAGTCACGTGAATTTGTCAAGAACAAACCAAAAGCATTTACGAAGAAACGTGGATGTGCAAAACAAGAAAAAGAAAAGCAACAAAAGAAAAGTTATTGTAAATAATGGTCGAAGCCGAGCAACTTCGAAGAAGATACAATAGAAAATTGGTGACTCCAGAGAGAGAAAGAGTAACGATCATGCGAAAATCAACTCACAAATAAAACCATTGATCTCATGGATGGCGAAACATAAAAACAAGATTGGAACGTAGCTACATGTGGAGCATTAGGAGACTTGAACCATGAGAGTATTATGACACTCAAACAATACGAACGTTTGTGAATACTCTCTGGACACATATTACATGTTTGAAAAGTTTGACAAAAAACTAAGAAAGATTATGTAGAATTTATCAAAGATTTAAAACGAAGAAGTGGAAGTAAATATGAACAACAGATAGATGAAAAATTTACCACAGAAAATAGCAGCAAAAAACTTTGACTTGCTTAGCATTTTTTGCGAAGAACAAGGAAGCATCACTCAATTCAAATCCAAAAGAGAAGTAGGTGTTAATGACTTTGGTTTCTCAAAATTAACTTAAGAATAGCAGATTTCATACTTTTTCTGCAAACATTGGTTTTAAGAAGCAATCTTCCGACAAAAAATTTCAAATAATGTTCAAAACTCTTATTGATAATGCAAACCTTTCTAAGCATATTCAAAATCTTCTCCACCTTCCACGAGCATGTTATTGTATGTGAACAATTGCGTATAAACAGTCCAATGAATAAATTGCTGACACTATCACAGGTTGGCTTCTGTGAAATCTAAACAATCTAAGTCTTAACTTGAAATACTTCCAAAATATGTAGGAGTAAGTATCACTTAACTAGACTTATACATGGTTTTTTGTTTAGAGCTTTGCACTGTCAAAAAGGCGCTAAAACAGCTTACCACCACCGGTCAAAATGGAAGAAAATTTGCACTCACAACAGAATAAACTCTTCAAATCTCATGCCGCTGACCGTGGAACGAAACCATCAAAATAGAAATGAGTGCTTGTAATATTTTGAAGTAGCCACCCGCTGCTGATAAATGTTACTTCTCTCGCTATTTGTAGTATTCTGCGTTCAGAAAAATTTGTCGACCCATGGCTCACACATTGCGAATCTAAAATTTGCAAATGAAGAGTTTCAGAAACACATAAGAACGCTTTACTTGTGTTTGCCTGTCAAACATGCAATGTTTTGACAAATAAAGAAACAGTTAATCAATGAAATGATTAAGAAAATCTTGATTAAAGATGGTGACCAATGTATCAAAGATTCCACGTCAATTGTCTGTCCAGTTTGGACTGTCTTCATAGCCGTCCTTGCTGATCAAGCAACCCTTTCCCGAACCCTGCCCATGTTGGGTCAGGAAAGAAGGGTGAATATCCATTTGACCATTTTACGGATAAGGTCGTGATGGTCTTTGATTGAATCGATTATTTGATTACATTTTTAATTTCTTTCGTTGTCCCCACCAATTTGCAACCATAGTTAGTAGATCTATTTGGTATGACAATGTCTGTTTTATAATCTTGTCATTGCATTGATAGATCAATCAGTGATAAAGGATGATGTCAGCTTAAGTGGACAGCTCTTGTGAACATTCACAGGGACACGCAGACCGATCTATTCTCTTTGGAATGCCAAAGTCTGACTTGAAATGTACCAAACAAATCTATACTCTTACCAGTTGAAATTGGCGAGCAGGCTTGATGTGAGCAGATAGGAGGTTAGCCATTCTAGCCTTTACATTTTTGCAAATAAAACAGAAATCCAAGGTAGCTCTTACTACTGATTTCAAGTTTGATACCCAAATTTTTGTCTGATTTCTGCTACCATGTGATTGACACAAGAATGGTACGAGCATCTTTGCAAATCATTGAGAATAACTACATGAGTTGTATGACCTCTGATTAGGACTACTGGAAATTTAGAAATAGCTTCGTCTTTACGCTTACGCACAGTCTTCCCTTTATTCTGATTATCTCATTTTTATCAATAAACGGGCACAGTTTTGACATGATAATTAACTTGAATTTGGTAATTGGCTTTGGTGCTTCAAGCAACTTGAAACACCGCGAAACTACTCGAACCATTTTTCTCCACGAAAAGAATCTAAAAATCAAATTTCCAAAAGGGTATCGTCTAACGAGATTGCAGCAATTGGTTTTTTGTATTTAGGTCGTGATCATTCACATTAATTTTAAAACTTGATGATATGTCTTTTGGCCATTCTTCCTTTGATTTTCCTAGAGATTCAGGGCCAATGAGCCACTTTAAGTTTGTTGGAAAAATAAGGGCATTCAGTCCCTGTAATGGTTCGTCTGCAGTATATTGCGCAGATGGGCAGTGGCGCCCTCCACAAGGGGATGAACTGTTGTATATTTCTGCAACAAGTTTTGCTGTGGCATTCAATCGTGGAAAAACTTAATTTGCTTCATTGCAGTCCAGCAAGACTTGAGTTCATAATCAAGATTTCGTAGGTCTTCACTATCACCAGCAGAAATTTCTGGGCCTGGTGTTACTCTGTCTATAAGCGCTGTAGACAAATTTACGCGAGTGTTTCTTTTATAATCGAGCATCTTTTGCTTCTCACTTAAAGATTTTCGGTCATTAACTTGGTGTTTAAATGACATGATAAAATCTTTATAATCGACAGGATCACTAGAATATGTATCTACTTTCAATGTCATAGAAACTAGCGCATTTCCAAACAAAACATTTGATAAATCGATTTAAGCTGTTTTGCTTCAGGTTCCTCATTGATACAATCATCGAAGGTTTATTTTCTAAATCTTTTGCTATTTCTTTCATTTTTTCTTCCGAAAGCTGTGGAGGTAAATATCATCGTTCTATGGCAATTGATTACTTTCTGCAACTATCATTTGACTTTCTATTTTCGTTTGGAATTGTGGATTGGCATCAGTTTTTCGTCAATAAAATAGTCTGAGCGTATATTCATTTGCTTTCTTAGCACTGCAAAATATAAGCTTACGGTTGATGGCGTCTCATCAGGGTTTCTGGGATGATGGGTTTCTGAAGGCATTCATTAGTGCTCAGGATAAAGTAATAAACTTTTTTCTTTTTTTATACCAGCTCATTTCTAGTCTAAAATATATTTTTCTGTTTTGTTCTCCATATTCTGATTGCTCGTTGCTTTAAAATTATCTATTTTTGCATGTAAATAACATCTACAAACTTGAATCCTTCATATTCTATTTCAATATCATCTTGCAAATGTCATATGTCACTGTTTATATTTCAAAATACTACACATTTTCAAGTGGATTTCAAAAGTTTCCAAGTCAACTTCAAAAGTTTCCAAATGAGTTTCAAAAGCTTGCAAATGAATTTCAAAATTTTCCGAATACATTTGAAATAATTGTTTCAACTGGTGTTGAGAGATATATCATGGCTATTAGGGTTACGAAGGATTTGGATAGAACTAATTTTTTGTCAGCATATGTTTCTGTTGCGTTTATGAATAGCACGACTCCCTCGTATCCAAAAATTAGATTGATTGATTAATTGATTCCAGATTGGGTTGAATCGATTTATATTAAAGAAATTGAGTTTTGTGATTGATAGATTGTGAAGGTTGATTTCAACAGTATTTTTACTAATTTCTAATCTGTTTCGGTACATTATGGAATTAAATAGTTTTTTCAAAGTGCAATACATGTTTTCTTTGAGTTAACTTCAAACTGATAGCTTTACAAATCATGTGAATTACATTATGCCTCGTGGTACTCAATATAACCGATATTCATCAGCTGACAGGGAAAGAGTTTGCAGTGTTGCAGATGATTGTGGTGATTGGCGTCAGCTTGCTGAACAACTGAGTGTCTCATACCACACCACATATACTTGGGCGAAATATTTCTGTGAGAAAGGGTGGAACACCTAAAATTCTGTCAGAAGAACAGATCGATGTACTTCTGGTGGAGATTCGGAAGGATCCATATT
The DNA here is from genome assembly GCA_025505365.1 of Haliclystus inabai. Classification (NCBI taxonomy): domain Eukaryota; kingdom Metazoa; phylum Cnidaria; class Staurozoa; order Stauromedusae; family Haliclystidae; genus Haliclystus; species Haliclystus inabai. The sequence goes on from JANVCG010057226.1 coordinate 13,337, forward strand.
TAACACTCAATCAATTAGTAGAAAAATCTCCTGAACTTTCGAAAGTATGAATATCTAGATCTACTATACACAATTATTTAGAAGGGAGATTGATCACGCTGAAGAAAGTTCACCACGTGCCATGTTCAATGAATTCTTACGTAACAAAAGCTTAAGAAGTGATTATGTTGAAAAGTTAAAGGCATACATGCGTGATGGTAAAACCATCATTTGGATGGCTAAGACAAAAATAAACCTTTTTTGTAGACCCACACAAGTTAGGGCAAGAGCTTTGGAACGCGCTGTTGTCGCACTTGCGACCTCAAAAGGCCCCAATGTGCATATCATTGGGGCTATTTCTGCGTATCAGAAGATTTACATGACAAGGAACTGGGGAGATTTTTAACGCAGAGTATGCAAAAGCAGGGATATCAAAAATTCTGAGTCATTTAGCAGAAGGTGTAATGGCACATTCGATCGTACTTGTTTGTGACAACGCCCCTTGTCATTCGAAGCTGGAGATCTGTTTTCAATATTATCGAGGACTTATTATGTTACCATTAGGTCCATATACCCTAATGTTAAATCCAATTGATAAAATTTTGGTGCAAAATAAAATCAAACATCAAACAACATATGAGACTGCCTGATGTTCAGCCACCTCGAGTAGGAGAGCAGCGACTTTAGTATGTTGAGGGACTAATAGATCACGCTCTACAAGTTATTACGCCCAATGACATTTTGAGCTCTTGACAGCACTCAAATGATTTTTACAGTACTTTTGAATATGGAAGATTTGTCACCTGATTGTTAATTTTGTATTTTGTATTATTTATTGCTGTGCATGTTTTATTTAATAGATATTTCATTGTTCCTTTTACAACAGTTTTCAAGTAAATTAGCTACTGTAGCTTGGGTTATAGGTGAATCTGTAAATGTATAATTGATATTTTCCGTTTGTGTTATAGTTTATTTCCATTCCGGGCTCTTGTTAGACTATTTCCTTTATTTAAGATATCATTTTCACTTGATATGAATGAATGTCAAATGGTTGGAAATCAATCACAAAACTGTTTGAAATAGATTCAAAACGTTATTCGATATCCATAATGTTTTTTGAAATATATTAAAAAGTTATTTGAAATCCATTAGAATTATTCAAAACCGTCGAAATTTGGTTGAAATGTTATGCAGAAAGCTATGTAAATTAATTTGGAAAGTTTTCAAATTCATTTGGAAAGTTTTGAAATCCACTTGGAAAGTTTTGAAATCCACTTGGAAAGTTTCGAAAGTAACTTGGAAACTTCTGAAATTCATTTCGAAACTTTTGAAATCCACTTGAAGAAGGTGTAGCTCACTTACCCTCCTCCTACTAATAGAAAACCTAATAATTCCTAGTCTTCCATGAAAGTTATGTTTTAATATTTCATTTTCGCTTAAAGTACTCCTGACACCAAAATTGTTTTTACAGATTCGAGTAGCTGAGGTCAAATTAGGAAGAATGATGGAAATAATTTTTCTATTTGGACGCATATTAATGGGGATATTCGACTTACAAAGTACGGTATTTGCAGTCATTTCAGAATTTCAAAACTCGGAACGAAAGTCGGAATGACAAAAGGGCTCACTATAGGAAAAAGAGCAAGTTTGAACTTCGAAAAATCGTATGTCTTTTTGCGCGAAACCAAAAGTTTTTTCGAAACAAGTCAGGTATGCCCACATCTTCAGGACAACTTTTTGATGAAAAATGAATAGAATGGACACAGAAATGCATGAGATACAAGGACTTTTAGTTGGAAAAATTGCGTTTTGCTGTCAAAAAGGCGTTAAAAAGGCTTACTGTCACCTGTCAAGATGACAGACATTTGCACGCAGAACAGCGTGAACAGGCTTCAGATCTTACGCCGATGACGATGGAAAGAAACCATCAAAATAGAAATATGTAATTGCACTATTTTGGAAGTTGACTCCCGCTGCTAGAAAGTATTAGTATTAGCTCTCTCTATTTTGTAGTTTTATTAAGAACGAAAAGGAGAGACCGGCTTTTGTCGTGTGTATGGTGTGGTGCAGACGTGCACGTTGCATGTACGTGTGAAAAGTTTTCGGAAATGAAAAGAGGGTGGCAGTAACTACTGTGGAATATACTGCAGCCCAGAAAGATTGAGTAAATTACCTATAATTAACATACAATTGAATGGTTTGATTAGAAAAGGATTAATCGATACTGGATGTTCTTGGAGCGCAGTTAAAGATGATATCAAATCGTCAAGTTTGAAAATTGAAATGATGAATGGTTCACTTGTCTCTGTAGCTGGTGAAGCATTAGTTGAAATCAATATAAATAATAGAATCGTTAACATTAATTGCCTAGTAGTAGATAAAAATGTTGGCACAAAAGCGGGAAGCACCTATAGTATCTGCTTACGTGGTTCGACCTGATGCTAAGCATATTGTCGAAGATGATAATTTTATGGCCACTTTTATGGTAAATTTTGAACAGTGTCTTGGAAATGGTAAAGCAGCAAGCCCCCAGAGGTACTACATAATGCTATTTCACAGTATTATATGAACGAGAATATGCAAATTGCATTTGATAAGAAACTAGATGAATGTAAAAAGCACGGTTATTAAATTGAATACGACGAGGAAAAATGTGGGAAATCTAAGGGCTTATTGCCGATGTCTAGCGTAATACAAGAAAGTAAACAGAAAGTTCGTCCGATATTTGACTTCCAAGAATTAAATCAATATGTGGACGTATTCTCAGGTAAAAGTGAAGTGTGCTTCGAAACGTTGAGATCTTGGCAGATGAACAGTATTGATATAGTTACCATCGATCTGAAAGACGCGTATTTAAAGCTACGAGTAGACGCTAAGTAATGGCCTTATCAAACCATCAAATACAGGTATAAGCTGTGGTGTTTGACTCGAGTGGGATTTGGTTTGAACGTTGCGTGGACGATAATGACGACGATACTTAAATACGTTTTAGCTCAAGATCCGGAAAGAAAGCGCCCAGTTCATTTGTTGATGATATTTCTGTAGATACCAAGTTAATAGAATCGGAAAAAAGTATGTCAACATGTATGTAAACTTAGGTTAGAGGAGAAGCCTACTGAAGAAATTAACGAAAGTACTTGTTCGCGGATATTGGGATTAAATATTTTACGTAAAAATGGCAAGTTATTTTGGAAAAGGTCGGATTCTTCGATTTCAATGATATTAATCAGAATAGTTCAACGAAAAGACAAATTTATTCATTATGTGGTAACCTAATTAGTATTTATCCTTTTGTAATAGGCTTCCTGTAGCGACAAGTTTCGTAAAGCGTTCTCTAAATCAATACGATTGGAATAATAAAGTTTCAGAGGGTGACCCTGTACAGGGCAAGTGGAATGTAAATTTAGATAGAAAGAGCTTTGTTTGGTGTGACGCTAGTAATGTTGCGACGGGCGTTTGTTTGGAAATTGACAGCGATGGCTGATGTCATTGAGGATGCGTCATGGCTACGTAACTTGAATTCCGAACTTGTCCATGTTTTGCAGTTGCTGAACTGGAAGTTAATGGAATTCGAAGCGATGTTGGAGTAGCTCAATTATTGTGTCGAATATTGTTGTATTTTATATACATTTTGTGTGGATTAGTAATATGGAACCTGTAAAACTGTTTAATAGTGTGCTGGCAGTTGACTAAATGATTGTGACGTGGCTGGTTCTATGCTGAATGATTAGTGCGGCTAGGGACGCCTCTGTGTGAAGCAGGCCATGAGTTCCCACGAGGTACCTATTTTGTTCATGGATTTGTGCTTGAATTTTTTGAAGGGTGAAGTGCACTGTGAAAGGGGTGATGGACGCATGCGAAACGCTGCAGGAGATTCGACAAATAGAACTAGTCGGCGAAGTTTTGAACGAAGTCAATTGTCAGCAGAAATCGTATCGTAGTAAATTAATTATTAGTTGGACATTTGGTGTTTGGTTTTACGTATATATTTGGTTATTCGAGTTGTATTTGTTTTAATTTTTGTTATTCGTAACTCTGGGTGGCGTGTACGTGTGTTGTATTATCAAGTGATATTCTGTGTTTGTGATCTAGAGATCAGGTGGGCGTGTAAGAATTAATGGGGGTATTGTCTACATTGACACGTCCTCCTTTGTTCCTCTTAAGTGTGAACATCATGCTGTGTTTTTGAAGTAGTAACACTGTGAGTTTACTTTGTTGTGCATGGTGTTCACGTGATTGTTCCGTGATAGATATTGTATTGTGATTGGTTCTCTCGTTGTCATGTGACTTATGTGTTCGTGGTATAAATAGTTGCACTTGTATTAGTATCGTTCTCTTGCTCGTGATTGTCAATAAAGACTCTTGTTTGTAAATTTCATTGTCGATTCTCTCTCCCCAACACCGGGCTGAGAACATCATCTTACACTTCAAAAATACCATTTTGTAAAATCACGAAAATATTATTATAAATATTATAAAACTTATCATAGCTTCTTATTTTGAATACAAAAGAATTCTGAAGATAACACTAAATCAGTGCAACTAATTTCTAGTTGTAATGACTTACTGTAGATCCCAATTGAAGCTACTTCTCGTTCAGTAAGCTGATATGTAATATAACTGCCAAGTTGATTGACTAAAGTCAGCCCTAGCGAATTAGCTATACCCACGTGATATAATAATATTTTTCTTGCCTCTAGATACAGTTTAGATACATTACCAAAAGCAAGAATAGCAGACTCGAGGATTGATTCCATATATACTATTTACAAATTAGTATATATTTCTTTATAAAACAACCTGCCATAAAATACTGGTAGACTATTTGTTTATATTTTTGTTTTGCTTGGTATACTTACAATTTGCTGCTATTGTGCTAATTACACTGATAATATATTTTCTCTTAACATTCTAGTATGGAAATTCAGCATTGAGTATGGCTGCATCACGAGGTCACATCAGTATCGTGAGAGAGCTGTTTGGAATTTCGGAGCGCCTCCATGATTCTAATTTCTTAAAGTCATTGATCAGTGCACAGAACAAGGTGATCTATAAAACATAATTTTTCGACACTTAAGGTAAAAGCTTTTCAATTTTGATTGGGAATGGTTTTCGTTCGAATAATTATTGCATTTGATGTGAAACATCTTCTGATATAAATCATAGAAAATATCGAGACGTTGAATTCTTAACAGGATTGAATTTTAAAATACGAATCTAACCTTTGCCTTGGTATTCGTTGTTACCACTGTTGAAATTTAAAACCGAGCTTGAATGCATCGATGGCAATGTATGAGAAAGAGTGACAAAATATAGAGTGGTGGATCAAATTGTTAGGTTTATTCGTCTTTGCTAGGAGAGGCAAGTGTATCTTGTTGATTTTACTTTAGTGCTCAAGATTGAAATAATATCCAATATTCAATCAAGCACACCAGCAAAAAAAAATTCATTTTGAACTATCTTCTCTGTTAAACCGATTAATCTAATTGTAAAACTTGTTAATTGTGCAGTAATACCAGAATATTCGGCCAAATTTGTGTGAGTTCTAATCACTCATTCATCAAATGAGTGTCATAGATGTAGGATATACACTCCTTGCATTGCCAACATAGGGGACAAACCGTGATTGGCTGCAGAAATTACAAAGAACCTGTGAGGTGCAGTGTAGAAGTAGCTGAA
>JANVCG010057337.1:6731-18955 GCA_025505365.1 Haliclystus inabai
CTTCCCTCTCCCCCTTCCTATCAGCTTTACAACGTTTCCAAGTCGAAATTTGTTGATCCCGTGATTCAAGATTGCAATAAACACACATCAATATACCATGCTTTACTGTAAAATTCGGAGAAAGTGTAGGCCAAATAGTAATTAATGTCGAAATTGTAAAACATATCAATTGGTCTTTACCAGCAGGTGGTCGCTCTGTACAGGCTAGCGTTTGGCTCTTGAAGCCTACTCATAGTGGTATTGTCCATAATTCTGCGAAAAAGGTGTCCATGGTGAAATTGCGTTTTTGCAGTGAGGTCTATGCCAAATGGTTGCAATTCAGTCCAGAGTTATTCCTGAGAACTCGGTTACAGAGCATTGGAGGTCGGAGAAAGACACGCCCTAACATGCTGACCGTCCTGGACAGGTACTTCATACTAAAAGGGAAGGATTTTCCTTACGTTTTCACGTAATTACTTTGTTATGTTGTCCAGATGGATCCCAATATTGCGTCAAGTGAACATAAGCTTCATGTTATGCTATTTGAAATTGAAGCTTTTGGCGGATAATCTTGGATTTTAATAGAACAGAATTTGCATATCTACCTCTAATTGATCATTTTTCTACAATAGCCATATTCAATTGTACGTTCTTATCCTGAATGGCTGACATTTTCGTTCCATTAGAATGCTATTTTAGTGATGGTGGTGGTTTGACCTTAGGCCCATAGGTGAAATGCAGGCCCTCCTGGCATAGCCCCAAGATTGCACTCGTTCTTTACTTCAGACCCTAACCAAGTCCCTCAATGGAATGGAACAGTAGCCGGCGTGTATACTGAGGCGCGAGTGATCAGTAACAGCTATACGCACTTTCAGCACTTTGGGTAACAGAGCATTTCTTGAGAATTGTATGTTTAGCGTGCACACAAGCTATGAATTTTTTGGTTCCACTTTTTAAATCGAAAGGAAACTCGTGTTTTGCAATTAACAAAGTTTTGACCAGAAAAATAAGTCTCTTGGACATTTTTCCGTCTCACACAAAATAAGGGCGCAAGATACGAAAGAGAGCGTCTAAAGACACAAGTTTCTTCAAAAACGTTTTAGTCTGCACGCAGGCTAGAAACAACACTCTTCAATGCAAAACACATAGTGTAGATTATATACGTCTAGAGTGTACAGTATGTAAGGGTGGAACAATATAGTATTAGGTATAGGTGTCTCGAAAAATGGACCGAATTTTGTACGAAATTTTTTTCAGGTTAATCATGCTTTCCATGTTATATATGTAGCTGCTAACGGTTGGTATAAACAAAACTAATACATATTAATCTTAGGTTGTTCCAGAACTGGTAGACTAGTTTACTTTGTAACAAAAGCTCTTCCATCAAATGATAATATTTCTCATTCATCAATCAACAATTTAAAAAGAATCGAGGAAAAGTGGACTGACTTCTCATTAATGTTAAATCGATGGGGGTTGAACACCCCCGTTAATTCGCGGTCCTGGCAGTATGTACAAGGCAAGGCAAGGTACTTAGGTCAGGTATACTCAAAACCAAGCTCAAAACTAACAATGGAATTCAATTCCACACAAGACACATAGAGTTGCTAAACACATTCTAGAAAAGGTACTCTATAAAGGATGCCGATATCTGAGTATGGATCAACATTTGAGGATATTTCAATCACGAGATAATTTTAATAAGAGTTCATTTTCATTTAATTCTATTTTAATCTTTGTTGGAGATGAAATTAACGATTCATCAAGAACACCGCTTGTTTGACAAGAGAGTGGGAACAAGTTTTCAAGGTCATCTATGTGATGTTTATTGGCTGTGAACAAGTAATTGATTGTGTGTGTAATACTGAAGTGCTAAATCGAAAGTTGTCACCTTTAGAACAAAGCGGTCAATAAAATTAAGAGTTCGACTGGAAGGCAAACTTTTCACCAGCAGCCAACATGGTTCTGGCTAAAAATTTGTTCAGCAATTTCATTTTTATGATTTTAATATTTTATTTGTTGTTTCCAAGTACCGATAGTTGGTTATTCGATCGCAGGAGACGGCGATGCAGTCCAAGAAACTGTCGTTTATCATCTTGGAGTAATTGGGGAAAATGTAGTCAAACCTGTGGCTCTTACGGTATGACAACACGTTTAAGATCTAAAATATCAGCTGCTACATGTGGTGGTAGCTGTCCTTATCGACTCTATGAAACAAAGACATGTAATAGAGTCTGTTGCCCAGTTAATTGCAAATGGAAATGGTCTCCCTGGGGAGCTTGTCAAGGTTGTGGCATCAACGGCACGCAAACAAGAAATGTCATAGTTATAACCAAACCTTCATGTTATGGAATGTCATGCCTAGGTTTCAGTTTGAATAATATGCGGACATGTGATACTGGAAGGTAATGCAGTGTTATCAAGTGTTGAAAACTCTTGTATACTACAGGAAAACTTGTAGGTCTACCATTGTTTGTAACAAAAGTTATGGTCTAATCTTGGGTCTAATGACGTCAGTTCCTAGTCAAACTCAGCAATGGGCTAGAAACTGCTGCCATTTCAATACTATTTTTGTCTGCATTCAATTGATCTCTTGTAGTAGAGTTGAAAAGGCTCTGTATGTATACTGATGCAGTCTTGAGTCGATACCAACTTTCAGATAAAAGCAAATTTTGTCAAACTTTGTCTATGTCTATAAAGTTTCATCTTGATGATGTTTCGCAACCGGGGTTACGCAAAGACATTAGTTTTAATGCATCATCTTCAATTTGCTTCATTTATTGAGTGGAATTCGCTGGGATAATTATGAACAAGCGTCATTACAATAGTAATTATTTAAGGGAGAAGACTGTAAAGGGAGACCTAATTATCAAGTTTGAACACCTTATGCAATTATAATGCTTTAGTCAAACACCCGTACTATCATTTTACTATTCTTTAAGGTCTTTTTGCGAAGAATGCGAGGCTGTGCATTAATATCTCGAGCTTTCAGACAATCAATACTTTTCAGATTTAATAAGTAAATCATGAATCATTCTATTGTTATCCACGTACTTGACCTTATAATCGTGAATGTTGTGAATGTTGACAGAGGTCAACTACAATTACTTGATGTTTGCTGTCAAGCTGTGTTCAATGTACTGTAATTATAAAATGATTTTTAAAATATTGCACAGGCCTGCCTTCTCATACTTTGAGGTTAATGTTAAACTACAAAATATAATGCGAAGTACGATAATGTTTTCTTGATTGACTGACATGCAATGAAATGCACAACATGACCACGCCTTTTTGTGATAAGCTGCTTGCTTAATGTTTCATGCAGCATATATCTAGGCAAGGCATATGTAGCCTATATGCCACCGAAATATTTTGAATATTTGCCTAATCCTTTCTATTAACACCCCTCAGTTGTCTATCTAATTGAATAGACTAACAGCTGATTTAGCTTTCACCTATAAAACTGCAAAAGTAATAACTGGATACTGTATTGTACTTGTACTTCAAGTGGTGCCAAGAAAGACAGATATTTACTAACCAGTGTCAGAGAAGATGCTTACTTTATTTGGTCAAGACCTATATGCAGGGTCAAGACTTTGTTTCGAAAGTATGAAGACATTAGACAAAGCAGTGAAGGTGTGGCTGAAAAGCAGGGTATGGTATTTGCTTAACCCGATATGCCAGTTTCTCCTTAGGGTGCGAGATTGGAATAAGATTAAGTCTGATATCCTGCAATCCTTGATTGGGGAGGGCTACAGCAATTTCCAATGATTCTCAAGAATAAAAAGTTATGGACGTGTACGTTCCACGAAAATACGAAATTTGAAAAATTATAATTCAAGTCCTACATGAAATTGAATGAAAAATGGATTTAAATATTGCGACACTCGGGATAATTTTCCATAGAAATTAGAATAAATAAACTCAAGATAGTAGAAAATCAAGAATTTTTCCACGCTCCGTTTATGTAATGAGATCATATTTTATTCAACTCACTCCAGCCAATCGTGAACGGCCATTTCATGTTCAAGTACAAATGCGGTATTAGTAGCTGATGTGTCTTCTTAATAAATATTCGAATGGTGCTTGTTTACTGTCGGCATAATTTAATAACCACTCAATTATTTGACTAAGCATTAACGAAGACTATGAACTCTTAATGTCAGTGTAGATGGTCAATAGACATTCTATTGACTACGATGGTAGCATGTCATAATTTAGTCTTTGTTAATCCTGGCTTGAGAGAAAAGAGGATACTATTTAAAGAATGACCAGCAGCCTCGTTGCAAAAATGTTTGAAATCTGGGACCAGATTTCATACTCGATTGTATGAAATGACTTCCAATCCTTTGTTTCTTGGACTGTCAACAATACCTCTACCAGAATAGAGCGTCATCGCGTCAGCGGTGTTCACAACAAGAGCAATGCGAATTCTGCTATTCGTTTTAAATTCTAAACATAATTTTTTTTAAGATTATAGAGTATCCTTTTTAGCACATTTATTTAACACTTTAAAATTAGTACATGTATGTATTCAAGTCACGCAATTGTATCTAATAATTCTTTTAAATAAATTTCTGAAGATGACACAAGATGTCGAAACCCCTCGAAACGTCAAATATAACTGCTCTTTTACCGCTTACGAATTCATCTCAATTACAAAGTAGAACGTTACTTACATGAATTCTAATAAGAGTAAAAGAATGAAACTTGCATGTAGTGATGTTTGGTTTTTATGTGGACTTCAACAAAATTGATTTCTTTAATGCGTTACAGTCACGTTATATTTCCATAGAGGTCACTTGCATGCTCTTTTAATTAATTATAATTGTTATTATTCCCCTGTTCCTTTAGAAAAAGTATATGATAGCGTGATTAAACAAAAAAAGACAAAAAAAAATTGTATAAAAAGAGTACAACAGTCGGAAATTGGGGGATCGGAGATCGGGAGATTATACCCCCCCCCCTTATCAGAGCCTCCCTACTGTGTCCAACTTTCACTTTTCAGAATATTTGTGTATATTATGTAGTTTGCATGCTGGCTGCTGTGAAAGGTCTTTCCCACGTACTCATTAATTAAAGAAATGAGAGACTTCGTCTAGAATTCTGGTATATCAATATTTTGAATCCAATTTTTGAGATAAATTGTCATCATAGCTCGGTAGATTATGGTGTAAGTTACGTGCCATCTTCTGGCACAAATATGTCAAACTATTATTAAACAACGTCGCTTTTTTGTATATAATTAGATGTTGTCCTCGGGATTGCTCTACAACTGAATGGACAGCTTGGTCCAATTGCAAAGCTAGATGTGAAAGTCTAGGTATTCGTCAAAGAACAAGAAAGATCTCAATTCCCAATTCTTGCAACGGTAATAAATGCGACACTCTGTCAGATGTGAAAACATGCACTGGAGGCTGTTGTGCGAAGGACTGTATTGTAACTCAATGGGGAAAATGGAGCCCATGCTACTCACAAAGCGGTATGTGAACTAAAATGGAACACACATGTATTTTACTTTTATGTTTGACGTAAATAAAAAGTCAACGGCTTCGATTTACCTCGACTTTATAATTTGATTGAATCGTTGCCCATGTCCGATTTCTGCAGTTATACCACCATATCGGTTATTGATATGCGATTTAAATACAAATACTTTGCGCTTGCTATTTCATCATTTCTTTGCATTGCACAAACATAACGTTGTGCCATAAATGCACGAATATCCTGATCAGATATTTACATTTACGAATACTACACGGTCTCTGACTGAAAGCAATCCAAAAAAGTGCTTTGTATCCAAGACCGGAGCGTAGTTTTTTAGCACTTACCTTATTCCTCTTATGGTATCTCTGGAGTTTTGCTTTTAAAATTCCGTTTTACATCTATCTTGTGACTTGTTGTAATCAGCTATGAATCTGATTCATCATACACATTATTTGATATATGTTTTGTTTTAACCACGCAGTTTCATTCGAATTTCTCTTTAGGATCATGCGCCTTCGAAGGTGGTAATCAAAATCGAACAAGATTCAAAATTGCTGATGCTTACTGTAACGGTGCATGTCCTAGTCTATTAGAAAGAAGACAATGCACAGTCGAACCGTTAAAATGTCAGGTATTAGAGAAACCCAAATCTATTCCAGGTGATTTAGATCTTCTGCATCGGTCTGACTCTCTGGTTGATATCTGTCGGTGTCAAGCACAGAATGAGGATGAAGATGATGTTGATGATTATCACGGTACTTAAAGTACAAGGTACTTTGTAGCCTGCTCGCAAGCTCTCCTGAAATTGAAATTCGGTGAAAGAGTTCTACTGTTTCAACTTCAACCCAGTTTCAATTTTAGGATAGTCTGCGAGCAGGCTAGGTACTTTGATGACATTATGTTTCTGGAAACGAGGCTGACCAAAAATAGCTCAGGAGGCTTGTTGAACAGCAGCGTGGGAAGAATGCTTGCTGACAGACTGCAGTTTTGCACGGATGTCTCAGATAATGATGTTTTTTAAATCAATTCATCTTTTTCACAGTAAAAAAAATAAGGTAGGACCTTGACTTATATATATTGAATGCCGAGAAAGGCTGATTCATCTCATTTCTTTCGAAATTTGGAATTCGTAATTTCGTGTTGAAAAGAAGAAAGTTTGGAGTCTCTGACCAGTGTACTTTCACTGCATTTTTAATGGTTTCGCTGCTGTCCAAAATCTAATTGAAATGCACTATAGTCCACAAAATAGTCTTCTAGATAGTAGCTAGCCCCCTCCCTGTCGTACAGATTACCCTAACCCTGATAATCTTTTGCTAATCATAATTGAGTTTTTATCTACTTTCCATAATTGTGCAATCACAAACTGAGCTGTATTCTAGATTGGTCTGCATTCTTATTTTGTTCAGCAATCACCATGGAACCAATGGGAACCCTGTCAACCTGACAACGGATTCTGTGGTGCAGGACAAAAGAACAGGAGCAGAGCAGTGATTGTAAGTCCTGTTTGTGATGTGCCTTGCAATGTATCAACAGAAACCAAGCCATGCATCCATAGCTGCTGCCCAGTGGATTGCTTGGCTACACAATGGAGCAATTGGAGTAACTGCACAAATGATTGCGGAGAAGGTACTTCAGTTTCGCGAGTTGCTATTATATCTAATTAACTATGCTTTATTTGCTACCAAACGAGCCAGAATTGATCAAACATGATTCTTCGTTAGGGTAAACATTAATTTTTCCAGGACTTTTGATCAATTCTAAAGCTTCAATGAAAACTAGTAGACCTACTTTGAAAAATAAGCTTCACAGTGCTTCACACAATTCAATTTTTTCCATTTTTCCTTCCTTAGGAATTTCTTCTAGAAATAGAAATGTTGCTAGGCAATCGAGTTGTGGTGGCAATTCTTGTGGTCCCTTATCACAGACTCAGAAATGCAAATCATTCCAGAATGTTGACTGCCAATTATCAGTATGGTCATCTTGGGAACTCTGCAGTGTTGGCTGTGGGTCAGGGGACCAAACAAGAACACGTAACGTAACTGTCAGCTCATATTGCTTGGGTAAAAAATGTGATGCTCTTTCAGAAATACAACAATGTCAAAGTTATCGTGAAACACAAGATTGCCAAGTAAGTACAGGGTAATAAATCTATTTATTTTGTAGCAATTATCATTTTAGCCTACCTGCGTAAAAGAAAAGCTTGTCAAATCATGTTAGTAAATGAAGTTGAAAACTTCCATATTCACCCTATTTCAAATATTACAATGAAGGTTTGTTTCAAATTTGCATTCTGATCTTTGATCAATAGAATTTTGTGCTATGTTTACTGTCTCATTTTCAATGCTAGACATACATACTAAGTTTTGGTTTCATCCTTTCAGAGAAGCATATGTGGAAAAGTGTTGACAGATTGATATCTTATACTGTATTGCAGGTGGGTCCTTGGTCAGGTTGGAGTACATGTGCTGCTGTTTGTAGTATTGGTATTATAAAGCGCACCAGATCAGTAACTGTGATATCGAAGTGTATGGGTGCTGATTGCCCTTTGCTTGAGGTAGGCATTCTGCATTGTGAACTATAATTTATTTTTAAATAGTAACTTGCATTGCTTGAATATTGGAAGCTTTTATTGAAATTTCATCACCCAAATTCTCACTCAGCAAGAACTGTATGCTTATCCTCAGCTACAACTTTAAATTTGGGCTTTGCATTTTAAGAAAACTCGCCACTGTAGCCTGCTTGCCTACTCTTTTGAAATAAAACCAAGTGATACAGTTAGAGTCTCTAAACACTTGTTCTGGTAAAATAAAAAGAAATTAACAGTAGGTGGAGTCATTACATTTCCATGCCTGTTATTTTATTCCAAGATTCCTTGGTGACGAGTAATAACCCTGTTTTGAAATTGATCGAAAGAAAACTTTTCTTTAAAGATTTTTGAAATATGAAAGCAACATTTGCGTGGCAATCCATGCTTATGATATTGGGTGCTGAATACCTCACTTACAGGTTCATGCATTTCATCTGACCTTTTCACAAATCCATGTTACATTTCCACTCCTCACAAAGACTACAGTTTTTAAAAGACAACCAGGCATCGTTAAGCTCTAATTTTTAACTTCTTTGGTTTCAGCTAATTACATGTCAAATGAAACCAATAACAGGGCTGGCACTTTTTTGCTTTTGATATCCGTACTATATGTCTTACTAGGAGAGTAAGAAATGTGGTGCTGTTAATGGTGGTTGTCATCACCGTTGTCAGAATAATACATGTATGTGCTTTAATGGATACAATCAAGTCAATCAAACGCACTGTATACCAAAAGATTGCGGAAATGTCGCAGAAGGATACTGCCCAAGAGGTAAAGTTGACAATGTTCATTCCTAATGCAAACCTGTGTATAGCTTGCACTGCTGTATTATCAAAAATTTTCCAAGGTAACATTGAGAATTTACAGACTTCAAGGTCTGAAAAATCCTAGATGCTATCCAAAATAGATGCTTCAATAATTGTTTTTCAAATTATTCATGTAAGTTAAGTAAGGAGCAAAGCTTGACAAGTAGAGAATTTAACATGATATATTTTCAACTCCAGCATGTTGTTCTTCATCCTTTTCATCCACAAATTCTTGATCTAATTTTTATCAAAGTATCAAATTATCTCCTTGTTATGAATTTTTAATGAATACTTTTTCTGTTATGTTATTCCAAATGTGAGTGAATAGAGATATTTTATAAACGTATGTCCATGTCAGTAACTCAAGGTGTTAGCTTGCACGATTACACTCCTAATTTTGCATAAGATTTCAATAAACAAACATCGCAGACCTAATGGTGTATGACATGATGGACTCATGGCACCATGAGAGGCACTAAAACACCAGAAAGGCATAACATTCTTGAGCCGATGTTTTCCAACACAAGTTTAGGACCAACTTTTTATAATTCCAAACTTTCAGTTATTTTTAAATTTTAAGTAGATGTGATTCCTGAATTCTGCAAATTGATTGAGACTTTTAGCAATCCACTCTTGATTTCACTACAATTCAAATTTGATATGAAATAAGACACTTGCTAAATTCCTCATTTGTAAACTATTATATATGTAATTATTATCAAAACGGATTTTGATGATACTTTGTTTGTCAATCCTATTTGTAATTATGAATAATAAATTCAATTGTTTAAAAATTCAATTGCAAGCCTTCACTGTTATTGTATAAGCACCTTTAGAATTTTACTAGTGCAAATCAGAGCATAGTCACAGCATCGACCTGACTCTTAGCAAGTCGGAACTAAGGACTGATTTCAAAATGTTACAAAACAAAATGAACCACTGAAATTTTCTTCAATGACCAGCTTGACACACTCGAGGGGAGGGGTTCCCTGGTTTCCATGCTATGCTAAAAATGAAAAAGCTAATAAGGCTCAAATCTATCTGATTTCATCATTCTTAATGATTCAGTGTTATTCACAAAAGCTCTTGTCAATATTAATCATGATTTTCATTGCAATTGTCCAACATTTGTAGTACCATTCTTATTCA
The DNA here is from genome assembly GCA_025505365.1 of Haliclystus inabai. Taxonomy (NCBI): domain Eukaryota; kingdom Metazoa; phylum Cnidaria; class Staurozoa; order Stauromedusae; family Haliclystidae; genus Haliclystus; species Haliclystus inabai. Next base: position 16,741 of record JANVCG010057337.1, read on the forward strand.
AAATTGTTTAACAGGGACTTTATCTATGCTGCTAAGTACGTGAGTGTCCCTGCTTAGGCATGAGAGACTTCCCGGGAAAGGCTGATTCCTTCTCTTTCGGTTTGCCCATTAACAATAAAAATGCTCATCAATTTCCATTTTAGCTCCTAGAATTCCATTTTAGCTATTGTTTTACAAAGATTTACTGTATTTTCCTTGCTTTTGGCTGAACCTGACTCCCTTGTCTTGTTTTACCTATCCAAGTTGCACTTAAGCATGTTACACTGTCTACTAAAGTTACTGTGCTTTTTTGTAGATGAAGATCAAACTGCATGCTTGACTCCCATCTTGAATTGTATAAGCACTCTATACCCATCAATATGCCAACTTTCTTGTCCTGCAACCCATGTATTGGAAGGATCTAAATCCACATCTACTTGTGATGCATCGGGACAATGGACTACTAAAGCAGACAAAGCCTATTGCCGTAGAATTAATGACCCACCAACTGATGTAAGTGTTTTTATATTTGTTGAAATCTTCAGCCAGTTTTAATCTCCAAACAAATTCATTATTCCAAAGATTTCTGACCATTCTCTGAACTCTTAAATCTTGGTTTGATAGTTCACACTGTTGTGGTGATAGCTGTGGTGTAGTGGTTAGGGTGTTGGACCTTGATCCGCAGGGACTTGGGGGTTCTATCCCTCACCAGAGCACCATCGATTGGCGTCAGGAAGGGCATCCGTTCTTAAAAAGCACTAATGCTACCTTGTCATATCATTATATAAACCCACTCCGGTGAAAAAAGCTGAGAATGCTTACCTTGGTGTGGATAAATGAGAAATCCAAAAAAGAAATAGTCCTATGACCTATTCATTTGTCACGCAGAGTTACCCCAGCTTATCTTTGGTGCTACTTCAACAAATTTTAGTAAATCAAGAAGCTATTTTACAACTTTTTTGTTGCTGGTTCAGTGCAATTCCTTCTTGTGACTTCATGTGTTCTATATTTTTGTTGTTGTCAGTAACTGTCTCGGACTTACTTCTATCAATTACTTTGAGTAAGGACAAATTGTCAAACAATAAAAAAGTGAAATTAAATATTTATGAATTTGCTTGAAGTTTTCTAACATTTATTAGAGAATTAGCTAATGGTATAAAAATGGTTAAGCATCTTTAGAAAAGTAAGTCTAACTTATCTTGGCATCAGGGTCACTCTTTTATACCTTCGCATCAAATACAATAACGCCTTTTTATGTCTGTCAAAGTAACCATGCTTGAGTCACCAACCAACAAATAATATTCAAATTCAACTGTTCAATTCAGACCAAAAATGTAGATATTAATTACTGTATTCATATTTGTTAAAATGCCTCATTTGGTTTTCTTATCAGATTTTGTTTTTGGGATCCTTAACATTGAATGAGAATGAACCTAAACGCACTCTAATGGGTTCATTTGAGAGTATTGATCCCAATAAAAATGATACTCATCAGTATGTGGTTGAAAGTGGATCACAAGGCTGTTTTGAAGTCATTAGAAATGAATTATGGTCAACAAAATCATTCAATTATGAAACAGATCAACAAAGGTATGATGCTAATTACACTTTTTTATTCATAAGAACGCAGTTTATAATATCATCTAGGTTCAAATTGTTAGAAAGCTGAGAACATCTTGAGGCTCAAGTTTTTTATTGACGGAAATTTAATTTTTGAATAAACAAAATAAAACCAAATAAAACTACTATTATCAGCGCGTAATTAAGCTGTAGATATACTTAGTTAACGGACAAAAAGCATTTTTATCATGTCACTGTCTGCAGTAAAATACATGAAAGCAATATCATTTCTATCATTGTTACAATATTTAGACATTTCGTAATTTAAAGCTAAAAGCAGAGATGAAAACATTTTGAGGCTAAAACCATAAAAAAATTAAGAACACCAAGGCTCAGCCAAAATTTCTTATAAAAAAAACGCTGATTCTTATAAAAAAAATGTAGTAGACGACCTTATTATATAAATTATTCATTACAATCAATGCTTGATTCTTACTTGCAAAGTTTTGTCTGTATTTGTGTGAATGCTATTACTTCATTAAGAGTGAACTACATACAGTTCTTTTAATAAAGGGTTCCTGCACGGCAGACGTTCGAGTGTTCGAGTGTCTCCCAACTTCCCAAGTGCAAGGATCAGAGAACCCAAACACAAGGCTGCCGTGCAGGAACCCTTTTG
>JANVCG010057448.1:0-18946 GCA_025505365.1 Haliclystus inabai
TTAGTAGAACATTAAACAGATAATAATCCAGTTTTGAAATGATCAGTAAGAGATTCATTTGATTTTTAATCCAAAAGACGTCTCAGAAACTACAAACTTGATCAAAAAAAGTGACAAACTTCAAGTTTTCGTCATAAGCCATGCAGTCAAAATTTATATAGTGCGGATTTTCATGCTGCTCGGCGGGAATAGTTACGTTAAATTTTAAATGGTTACCAAATGTCTGACAGGCTGCATATGCCGCTTTGAATCCATGAAGAGTCCTATAGCTACATTCCAACAATCATAAAAGCCATTTATGCTCTCCTATTCCTCTGGAGATAACTATAAATGCTTGCATGTACATCTTGCAGTTTAGGTACCGACGTATTTATCGACTGCATATATGGAAGACAAATTATGTTGTTTGTAAAGACTTGGTAAATATTCAATAATTTATTTGTAAATTGTCATTGAAATTGAATTCATATCGAGTATAGGGAATCAAGAGAAGATAGATCATAAGATACGATAAGACCAATTGTCCCACATGAAGACTCCAGAGGCCTACGCTTTGCTGTAAAGTTGCCTATTGATTAACAGAATGTCGTCCATCTGCACTGAGATGCTATTGTCATCGCCATTATATAATTACTACTTGGGATGAAAGATTGCTCCGAAATCCACCATCATTAAACAAGAAAGTGGTTTTGCCTACTTTGCTTCGGAATAGACATGATTCCCAAGCCTAATATACAGTCAGGGGAGAAACCGTGTTCAAACACAATAAAAGGGCACTTGATGCCCCCGTGCTGCCCCCACAGTGAAAGGATAAGGGACAGCTTCCCCAATGCACTGCCCCGTGTTTCTGGCGCCACTGGTTAAAGGGCCATAAAGCTCCAGCCCGTCTATGAATGCAATCATAATGCAATAGAAGATGATTCGTTGATTATTGGATGAAAATGATTTTTAAATTCTACAAGTTCACTGCATTGGGGCTAGCACTGCAGAGCGGCTAACTACTAGCCTGCGCGCAGACCTAAATCGTTTCTCCCTTGTTAGTGAGACGCCAAGCTGTGTAATGTTGAGAACGTAACCGCGTTGTCGTCATTCTTAGAAAGAGACTGGACGCTAAATGGAGCTGCAGCGAGTTGAATTTAGTCTTTTCCGATCTATACTCTTTTAATTGTGGCCAGGAATTGTGTGAGAGTGGTGCTTAATTTGTCGAGGAATTATGTGTTCTATTACCGAATCTGTACTTATTGAAAATGTTGCTAGTAAAGATCTTCAAAATGGGTGTGTTTTATTTTATTAACAACATTCGAACTAGCAATGGCGTTCGTCCTTGCTTATTCTTGTGAATAATTTACTCAAATTTTGTTGCTAACGTCTGTTGTGCCTGTTCCAGTCGCCGTTGCATGAAGTGCGAATCAGATGCGAAGGTCATTGTACGCTCACACGATGCTATGTGCTGGTAGGTCTATTTCTTGTAGTCGTGTCGTGGTGCTGATAAAATCATGTAGTGACTGTCATATTGTATGATTTTAGCATTGACAGGTTATTCAAACAGTGAGAAATAAAACACCAATAATTGATAATTGGAACTTGATAGATACTTCAGAGCTCACAACCTGATTTTTGATAATTGATAATTGATAATTGGAACTTGATCGATACTTCAGAGCTCACAACCTGATTTGTCCAAATACTGTATAGGGAGGTTTTGTGTGTTGCTCATCTAGGAGGTCTGGGGGCATACCCCCAGAAATTTTCCTCGCTATAACAAGCTCTATGAGGCCTGTATAAAGAACTCTACCAGACTATTTGATTGCAAATGGTCCCTACATGAATGGGATATAAGTAATTTCTTGAAAGATCACATGGAAAATGGTAATAAAAATAATCAATTCCCCATTCAGTTCTTGTTCACCTGGAGTGATTCTTACTAATCATCCATTTGATTGTTTGTATGAAACTGTGCCTTGCTACTATGTCTATAAATCCATGAACATCTGAATTCTGTGATCGATAAAGATTTACAAACAGAGATGTAGAAAAATTGGTATTCAAGATATTAATTAAGTTTGCTGCGTAATTGATTAGATAGATTTTAGTTCACAAATAGCTTAAATGATTGCCTCATTGTAAGCCAAGTAACCAAAGCCATCTATTTATAAACAGATGGCTCTGCGAATAACAAGCTACATCTTAGCGACAGACTTTGTTAATGCAGCAAGCAGTCTGAGCTATGATCCTTGTTACCTCGGACAAGTTTATCCAATCAAAGTTTAATCTCCTTTTTAGCAAAATGAAGTTCATCTTTTGGATCAAGACTTGTGTCTGCCTATGGTGTCTGTTTTTGTTGTTTAAAGTCTAAGAAGAAATCAATGTCAATTTTCTAAATTCATTATTTCCAAAATAAAAGATTTCTACATTTTAACCTGATAGTTTTTGAAAAGCGGGAGATTGTGGCTCAGATTGGGAGATTGGGAGAACACACTGAAAAACCAGTCATTTCATTCAGCCTCTTGTTGACCGAATTTTGAACTCATTGAATGAAATACTACAACATATTCTAGTCCAGATAGCAATATCAATTAATAGGGTATTGGAATTGGTGCAATATTTAATTTTCGTCCCTCTTTTACGATGTTTTTCTTTGCTGTGTACGATTCTCTTGGACAAAGATTGATCAAAATCAAACTTGTGTGTGTATCCGTACGTCATCACCTTCGACAAATCAGAGCGCTAGAAAATAAAATACTCGTCTGTGATTGGTGACACACAAAATGTTGTGTATGAGCGCCACACTTTTTGCAGAGAAATTTTACTTGTCCTTGTTTGCTGAGCACCGCAAACACAGGGACAAGTGGAACTAGTCTAACTCAAATCTACCAATCCGAAGTGCGTTAAACAGCAATTTTCCATTGTTAGTCATGAAAGTGAGGCTTGTAACAAAACAAAGCCAGAATCAAGGGAAATTGTGTAGTATGACATATAAAACTATCTGATATATGTGACATTCCGTACAAGAATCAACAATCGTGACAAATTTACAAAATTCAGTTTATAAATTACATTTGCTAGTGCAGAATTTTATGGACTATTCAATCTCTAAACGATTTTTTAATCCGACAAATGTAGCTTCATTTATCAGCAAAAACCTATTTTTGTATGGAGCTGAAATCAAAAGAAGTCGAACCGAGAAAATGAAACTCAAAGCTAGTTTCACAAATTCTAAATGCTACAAAACACCTCAGCAACATTATATTGCAGAAGCCAAAACCTTTTCAAACTTTGTAAATATATTCAAAGGTTCATAATAAATGAAATTTGAATAAGTTTGCAATTTAATAGCTTTTGAATTGACTTTCCCATCGTCTCAAAGTCAAAACATAACTGATATGGAAAGGTTTCTGAAGTGCATGCGCAGATTTTTGATTTATAATTTGTTATTTATTTTACAAACTAACATCAATTGTAGTTATTGACCTGAAAACCAATACATTTAAAGGATTATTTGAACATCATTACATGATTTTGCAATAAGGTTAAAAAACCTTGAAATTCAAAATAAAGTTATGAAACTTATTTTGGTATTCGGATCAAGTGTGGCAGTATATTTGGCCACCATTCAGCTGAATCTTGAATTTTATATAATTGGTATAGATTTCATTTTTTATCAAGAATCACAGTTTTACGCATGGGAAAGTTGTTTCCATAGTAAATGGTCTATTTTCAGGTGCGTAGTTGTATTTTATTGCAAACAAGAAAACTACCTAGAATTGATCTTGATCACTATCTTGCGTAGGTTTGAATAAGAATTCAAATAATTTCAAAAAGTTTGATCTTCATGTAGCATATAAAATATTGAATGGCCTTGTTAATATGCGTGGTATACTCATTAAAATACAGCCGAACAAATATATGTTATTATTAAGTTATTATATTATAGATCGACAGACAGACATACAGATGTAGGTTCAAAATTTACTGAATGCGCTATAAACACAAAATGAATTCAATGCAAAATATGCAAGTGCAGGGTTAAGTCGTTGTGTCCTCTACAAAGTAAATGCCTGCAAAAGCTTGTGATCTACAAGGTAAAAGTAGCTACAGAGGAATATAGGTCAAAATTACATCAGTCTCACAGAAGAACCATTCAAGCGCAGGTATACGCAACACAGAAAAACGCTTAACCATGAAAGATAAAGAGATCTGACTAGAGCTATTGAAATACATTTGAAAGCTAAAGATGCAGAACCACCAGTGTTTTATAAACTGGTCAATAGTGTCATCTGCAGCAGCGTATAGCAATGCTAGAAGATAATTTGTCCTGTGCTTGACAGGAAACTAGCACATCATCTCCTCTCATTAAACTTTTAAACTAAAAAACAGTAATTTTTCATAAGAAACTTAGCACTAAGGCTGAAAATAATTTGGATTTGAAGTGCTTTCTTGAAAATATTTAAGAAACTGGCACGTTTTCATGTATGGTTTTGTTTTCAAAGTTTAGCCTTCTTTTGGCCTGTAAAAACATTCTGCACATTGAATAACAGCTAAATGAAAGTGAGAGAGTTGTATGAAGTTTAAAGTGCATATATCACCAAAAATGATATTTCACCAGTAGATAGAACTCAATTTTCTATCCGTACATGATCTTACATCATTTTTTGACTGCGCAACTCCTTCCCGGTGAAAACTTAGTCCGAAGTCGTCATTTTGGGCTTTTCAGGAGTTTCAATTTTTCGTGAGTGGGTGGAACAATAAGAGGGCTTGGTAAAATAAGAGGGCTTTGACCGGAAAAAGGTGTTAATGTTTAACTTCCAGAATTTTAATTCTTAGAAACACATGGCATTGTAAACTGACTTCCAGAAATGAATTTTCAATGTTTCCAGACACCTAGTGATTATTTACATTTACTTTTTGATTAAGTATATTTGAAAATATTAACGTTGAAAGACAAAAGTTTTTTAATTTTCGGAGGTTTCAAAGGCAAAAAAATACGCGTTAATCCGAGGTGTTGACATGGAGTTGACCAAAATTTCACAGTAAGATTTTCAATCACGATCGCAGCTCTCGCTGTGAACGTTGGATGAAGAACATCTCAACACCTCAGATTATCACTCGCATGCTTGACTTTGAAATATCCCCCCCAAAAAAATTGACCTTTGAATACTAAGAAAGTCAAATCTATTGTGTCAAAAATAGATTGAAAGTGATCATCAAGTGTCCGGAAACGTCAGTGTTTCATTTCTGGAGGTGAATTTGAAAACACAATGCGTTTGGAAGAATTACAAGCAAAAAGCCAAAACGTTGACACCTTTTTCCGGTCAAAACCCTCTTATTTTGAAAAAGTTGTGTTCCACCCACTATGCAACAAAATTTGTTTTTTAATGTAAAATTTGGCCGGGAAGGAACCGTGCAGTTAAAAAATGATGTAAGATCTTGTACGGATAGAAAATTGAGTTCCATTTACTGGTGAAATATCATTTTTGGAAATATATGCACTGTAAAAATTGAATAGAGTTTGAATTCAATTTAGTTTAATTGAGCTTTTTGTTGTTTGGTTATAGTTAATGTATTTCAGAAATTTAAATATTAAGAACCTGTCAAGAAGCTCTTGTTATTCAAATTTTGTAAAAATCAAGAAGCTTTTGGAACTATAGCCTTTCCTTGGTTTCTTGTTAAAAAAGTGTTATAACTCGGCGTTTATGGCATTGAATACCATCAAAACAGTGATGACAAAATAATATATACATGATACATTATATTTTCAAAATGAGAATTTTTTTTAGTGAAACAAGAGAATAGTAAGTGATTGTATAGTAAAGCAAAATCAAAAGAAGTCGGCCTTCAGGGTGTAGTATAGTCTGCATGCAGGCTAGGTGTAGTAAGTAGTATTAACAAATAATAAAACCCTTTTTAAAAATGGTGCTTGCCCTTTTAAGTGCATTACAAACAAGAAGTAAATGACAACGAAACTAGTAGCATTAAAAAGGCTGCCACCAGAGATTTTACAACTATAGTTCCAATACAGAAAATTCCTATGGTCGTAGTTGACCAACAGTAACTGCCTCTCAATTCCATTGTTGTGCTACCAGCACGGGTACGAGAAGCTCTTTGTTCAATGCACTAGCTAATGTGGACGCGATCGATTGAAATTCAATACGCTTTGAATGCCACAGCCTTAACCTTATCAGGGAATGAAGACAATCCCACCTCAGAGCAAATTGTTAGCACTAAACACATGACGGAAAAAACATATGCTACATTGAAAAATGAACTTTCTCAGCTCCTACTCTGGTCATCAAAACTCACTGTATGGCAAACATTTGTCATTATTTCTGTCTATTATTTATGGGAATCACGCAATGAAATATGTCACTGAACCAAAATTTTCTTCTGCACATAGTACTACAGGAAAGAAGCATTACTTATTGATTGTAATAAACTTGTTTCGTCTGATTTCACAAGTAGTAAGTCAATATAATGCTGCATTTGTTGCAGAATCGAACAGACTATTGCTATTTTATCTTTCTTATTGTACACTTTCAAATCCTAAAAATGAATCCGTCACCACACTGTTTTGTAGGGGTTGCTTCAATGTCTATGCTACTCATAAGTTTCGTTCCGCTCTTGGGAAGGCAAAAGTTGTTAAAGGGCAAGAAAAGGTATGACAGTCAGGAGGTGAGACGGCAGAGGATTATTGGTCTTTCTTAGACAGATTAAGCAGTAATTGGTAAAGTAGGCCTACTGATCAAGCAAGTCTCACTACATTGAATCAGTAGCGACAGCTGAAATTATGAGCAGTTTCTTGTATACAATACTTGCCGAGGTTTGATACGCCCATGTGCATGTCTATGCTTAACTGAACTGTTGTTTGTCTCTTTTCCATTTCAGGTTCTCGTAGCTGTGTCTGGCGGGTCGCGGTCATCATGTATGCTCTACCTGATAAATGCGGTAGGCCTACATCTTTTCTGCTCTCTAGTTGTGTTCAGTATTACCATCTCGTGTTTGGAGATATTGCCAACTTTTTCGTTTACTCAATACCTCAGGGAATGGATCAGTCTTCTGCAAAGCGTTTGAGGTTCTGCCCTTCACTTATCCATGTGGATGGTAGGGAATTGTCAAGGTTGATTTGAAAAGAAGACTCAATCAGTTTGCTGTCATTTTCCCCCACTTACATTTAGAATCAACTATTACCAAAAGTCAAGCCAACAGGGAGAAAGTGCAAGAACTTGCAAAGCGTTATAAACTACCACTTCATATGGTTACCATTGAAAGTGTCAGTTACATTAGTTCCGTAGATTGTTTACAATTCTTCATTTTATCATACTTAATCTGAAAGGGAGTTCTTGTTTTTTCAGTCCTTTGAAAATGATTTAGAAAAAGGAAATTCTTCAACTGAAGCATCCAAAACATCTGTAGATTGCAAATCAAACAGACTAAAGGCCTTCCTGAGCAGCTTAAAATCCCACACAGCAAAAGAAAGTATTTTATCTTCTCTCAGGTAGTGTAACATTTCAACGGCAACTCTGGCCTAAACCACTGGAGGCATGCAAAGTTGTGGCAAGCAGAGGATAAATAAGGGAACAGTGTTCCATTAGCTTGTCTCTCTAGCATTATTTAAATCAAGTCAATGCTTTCCTTCAGACTTCAATCGATTATTGACGTTTGTAAGACTAACGGCTTTACCAGGGTAAGTGTGAATTGAACCCTTAAGAGCAGTTTGTAAGATATTCTAGAAATTGTGATTGGTAAGATTGTAAAGTTTAAATCTGTATAAAATGGAAGACCAGCTGCATGTAAGCATATTGATTGCCAAAAAGAACTGTGAAATTATTAATGTTTCTAGGTATTCATGGGGGATTGTGCAAACAGTTTATCTATCAAATTATTGGCACATGTCGCCGAAGGAAGAGGATCAGCACTGCCATTCAATGTTGTAAGTGCACACACACAATAAAAAGGCATTTTCTCTCATTTGGATTTGGCATGTCTATTGGTTGAGTAATATTTCTTTTCTCAAAAAGTGCTTCACAGATGCCAGATACCAAAGCATTCACATCCATCGACCAATGAAGTATGACATGATATTATTAAGGATTGTTATGTTCCCAAGAGGCAAAAAATGATTTTTCATTGGGAAACAATTTTTTTAAGGGATTTTTTGGCTAAGGAAGTTGCACTGTTCAACCATTACCATGGAGTTGATGATGTAACACAAACAAACATCACAACATTTGTATGTTAGACATTAATTGCCTGTATTACCAAAGCAACCTATGAACTATCAGTTCATGATAAATCTTGTGTTTTTGCAGTTGTCAGAGAGCGCGTCAATCATGAAGCAAACGGAGGCATTCATAACACAGTTGCAAGTAATGCGGCTCTGTATTACAACACATTCATCCTTCAACAGTCCACAGCCAGCTAAAATGACTTGTATCTCTAATTTAAGGCCTCCTTTCCATCGACAGTGAACACTATTTTGAGGTCAGTCTTACTACTTCCTGTCATTGAAGAACAATCATTTCTCCAGGCTTAACCATATCTTATTATTTTCTGGTAGGACTGGTGAGAAGTTGGCAGTGACGGAGAACCTGATTTGCACAGATGTAAAATGCTCGTTATGCTATGTAAGTAGAAATCATTCGAATGAAATATTTGTTAATGACGAGTTATATAGACTAGACTTATGTGTAGACCAATGTAATATCTTTCTCAATGTCATATATAACAGGTTCCTGTTGACAATATTATTCCATTGTCACAATTAGGTGCCTCATGCACTACCACTCAAAATATTTTCTGCTCAACTGTAGGTAAGAACACAACAGGGAGATTAATGCTATTTAATTGCGTCATCATCTATGTCATCTGAGGTTTGATTTATTGTAGATAAAATTTCACCATCTGAGGGTGAAAATAAACCATGCTGTAAAGAGCAGAACAAATCAGAGTGAGTTATCTCAAAGATGTATCAGACAATATCTGTTTAATTATCGATTGACTATTTTTCTCGTTAATTTTAGATTAACCTTAAAAGATATTGGTGTTACTCTGTGCTACGGTGTGATGCACATCATTTATTATCATCAGTAAATATATTAAATTTTATAATGTGATTATCATGACATTTGTTTCTGGTAGGTTGCAAAGCAGTTGTCAATGAGAGCAAGGTAGGTCAATGTTGTTGCTAACAAATATTATTGCTTACAAACTGTGACACTCCAACCTTTGGATGTATTATTGATAGATCAACGACACTTCGCTGTTACCCTTTTTTGTCAAAGATAATGCCATACATCAAATCCAAAGGTGAGTTACTTTTTATCATCACTTTTCTTTCCAAAACAATTTTTTTCAAAAGGCTCTCCAAGTGAATGATGTTTATCACCAGGCGTGAGTTGAAGGAATCCATAACCAACTACCTGATTGATGACAACGAAGTTGATGACTGAATTGACAATTGGCGATTATAAGTTTCTCCACTTTGCATGCGCAATTTACCAATGCAAATAGACTTTAATGTTTGCCGAGTGATGTTGGTTTCACTGTAGACTGTGACAGAAGTATATCATTCAACTCATCTAGGTGATTGATGGTTATATCTGCTATTTTACTTGCATCTGAGTTATTGTTGTTTGTCAATAGAACCGTCACTGAAAAATAACACGTGTAATTAATGCCAGTAGTAATCTAATGTATTCTATAGAAGTAATGCACGCAGTATAAAGTATACAACAATGCTATTGGGGTAAATTTCTAATATTGAATTTCAAATGAACAGAAAACTGTTTGACTGCATTGAGTGTGGAGCCTGCGTGCAGACTAAAGCCTTCATGAAGAGTGTGTACACTTTTCTTCAAAAAGGTGCGATGAACCTGACAGTAAACATCAGAACATACCTGTTCCAGCACTGTGGCCGCATTGCATGTCAGTGACATCGTCCCCTACAAAAACAGCATTCTTCGGTGCAATGCCCCATGATGAACAAACATGGAGTGCGCTCGCAGGATGAGGTTTTGTCGGTTTGAAATCTCGTGTCAAAACCTGGAATCAAGATGGCAAACTGTAAGTATGGCACTATACATGTAAACAGTAGCATTGCATTCGAAAGAACTCTCACCAACTCAATACTGACCTGAGTGAAAATCTCTCTGCAACTTTTGCCCTCTTTGAATTCTTCATCGAACCTCTTCATAAAATTATCGACGGCCGATTGGTTGTTGCGCGTTATCAATCCTAATTGCATGCCATTTCGGTTGCTAAGTTTGCGCAACAGCGAATCAACACCTGGCTGGAATTGCAAATTTTTCATTCCCTCTGCTTCAAACTGTCTTATAATCTCGAAAGAACTTTGTCGCTCTTTTTCATCTAACGCATAAACACATTCTAATATATCTTTATCATCCGGTATGGATAACAAACGACGCAGATTTGTGAAGTTTAAAACGGGTTTAGTAAGAGTTCCATCCATATCAAAAATCACTCCTTTGATGTTTACGATAACTGGCTTTCCCCTTGCAGTACCAAAATAGCGAACGTTTGCCATTATTCTTTGCAAAGGGTGATTCATAAATAGAAGAAATCTCCTGCATTTGGTCATGGTATAACTACGGTGGCCCTGGCCCAAAAGTTTCATCACACACAACCAGGGTCGCCGGAGCCAACTTGAAGCAAGGCGGGACTCCGGGAGTCTAATTTGTCAAATACACTTTTTTGATAATAAAACTGACTGGCCCTTTTTAACACACAGCATTCCGATTAATTAGGGTAAGTTACGGAAAATTTTTCTTTGAAAAACATTTTAAAACTAGAAATAGCGACAAAAAAGGGTGTGTGAAGTTTAAACGCAGATTCAAACATTTCAGAGTCACGCATGTCACAGCCACTCATGTCACGCTCCTTTGTCATTTAAAATACGCAACATGCAAACGAAGGACACCGCAGTGTTTTTGAATCGGTGTATGAGACGCTGCCAATCTGCGTTTCGCACGTTGTGTGACAAATCTTCCACTGAATCACTGAACGAAAATAACGCAATAAAGACCTTTGAATAAATAAGGAATTAGAATAAAGAAAAGAAATTAATCAAGAATGGCCGACGAAGCTGAAGCAATCCGAAGGAGATTTGAGAGAAGATCAAAGGCTTACAAGAAAGAAATAGAAGAATTCATGGCCATAAAAGAACAAGAATTTGTTGCACTAGACACTTGGAAATCAATATTAAACAAGGTAACTGAAGCAAGAAAACAACTAGAAGAAACAGCGACGACTTACCTAGACGTACTCGACGTCGACGAAAACAATGCTTTGATAGAAGGTTTAGAATCGGAAATCGACCACAGAGTTGAAGAACGTAAAAAATTCACTTTGAAATCAGAGCAGAAACCACGAAGATGATACACGAACTTGAAAATAAAGAAGCAAAAGAAGCACACGAACGCGCGTTAGAGATTGCAGCCATATCGAGGAATAACAACGGGAACGAAGAAAACCAAATAGCTAGCCTCATTCCATTACGGCCCTCATCTCCGCGCGGCGCTCCGAAGAGGGCCTAATAAAATTCAAGGGTAAAAAGTGATGCGCTCATTCTCAAATTTGAGAATGACCAATCACAGCGCAGGAAAGGTCAGTGGTGGGCACTATCGTGAAGCGAATTGGTTAGATTCAATCTTTCGAATATTTACGTGACGACATCAATTATGTCTACGGTGTCAACACAGGTTTGCAGAAAACTGTCACGAAACGATAAACTGCTATTTATTTGAAGCTGTTGTGACTGTCAGCTATGACAATTTATGGATAAAATGAAGGTGATTCAAATATCTTGAAGACTGTGGTAGTTGTAGTCACAAAACCATCGCAATAATTATCAGTTAGGCCTTGTGGTTTCGTTCCGTTTTAACATGTGGCCTTCGCTACGGCAGAGCGTCTTCCTAAGTTTCAGATGAAATCTAGCAAATACTTTTAATTCTTAGAGCTTTGTTGTTCTAAAATGCTAAGAATAGTTGCCATACACTGGAAAATCATTTAGGCTCTTTCATCGAATTCCCAAGGGATCGTTCTTGTTTATTAAACGAGGAACATGTCAGAAATCAATCTGAATCGGACGTGGAGGGCTACTTTTGAGGACACAACCGTTATAATATGGATGCTTTGAGGGAATGCAATCATAACTTCAAGAAGCTCATCAGTATCCAACAAAAGCTCATCCCCTAAACTTCCAGTAGTGTTGGATAAGATACCCTACATTCTATGCGTCATTAGAATTGTTCATGAGAAATGAGAACATGAAAATCAAATTGTATTTCAAACGAGCTATCCAATTGTATCGAAATTAATTTACAAAAACGAATTTCACTCATTGAGTGTCACTGGTTCTAGTGATCCAAAATCTCAGACATCTTCAATTGAAACAGCGAATCTAGTTAATCAGGATTTGCAGCGTATTTTGCCCTGGTGTAAACCTAATTCACTATTAATTGACATAAAAAAGACTCAAACTATCGTGATTGGAAACAAGCGCATCTCTCAAAAATATGATCTACCAAAATTGTCGTTAAATGGTGTAGACGACCTAGTTTACACAACTTCCACCAGAAACCTCTGAGTTATTTTGGACAGTGAACGAACTATTTGTTTATTATGTAACTATAAAGCGAGATATCAGATGCAAGCTGGTACAACCTGGGTATATGACGTCACAATCATGATCAATTTCACTCGTTTGTTGTTGGCCCTTGGATTTGGTTGTTATGCGTAAGAAAATCAAAGCACACCTAATTACAAGTGTTGGAACAAGAACACGGCCAAAACAACGAGTCACATCAATACTCGGCAACAAGAGAACTCCATCTATCAAGGTGAATTTTCAGACAAACTATAACTGCACAGACACGTGCATATGTACAAAACAGTAAAGAGTGAACAGTGCAGGTGAAAACATTGAACAATTTCACTGTTTGTCAGTCTTAGCTCAATAGAGTAATAGATAATGTTGATATTCATTACCTATATTGCAATTGAAGGGATATTACCATCAAAAGTAGAAATTTCCATCTTCTATCTATTTCAGTTCCTAGCCAATCCGATTGTGAAAACAACACGCTTGGCAACGTTCCCATCATTTACAATCAACACAGCATTATCGGATACCAGGAATTACTTCGTGAATGAGTATTACCCAATCAAATCATGTGAATCTGTTGGCATTGCTTTAATCCGATCAATTTGCAAAGACTTCATAACACATAAATTGTATATCCAAATAGAACTCTTTCATTTTCAACAATTCACAGAATTTGGTGATAGCTACAACGGTGGTAACCGTGACGAGGTACATTGCATTATCGAGGCAAATACAGAAGACACGCAGGCGGGGTGTTGTTGGTTCATAGTTTAGATAGTACAGGAGTAAATAGGGTAATGTAGACAATTAAGGATATAGTGAGCGTGTTCTGTGGGTCTGTATCTTTCTCAGACGAACATTTCTGATCCTGTTGAAGCGTTTATGGGGCAATAATTGTGTAAGCAAATGGTTCATCTGATAACTCATACACAGTACACTGCAGCGCTTACCACATTTGTGAAATCCAATAAGGCCTTACTAAACATCGACCGATACGCTCGATTCCAACTTCGATGAAATGATTTTTGGAGTGATCTGTGCAAGAAAGACGTTGTCCAGACACGAGGCAGGACGTGAATCTCACTCAGTACTATGTATACACACTCAATTTCTAACAAAACCAGAAAACTGAATTGTAAGAGAGCTACGTTTATTGCTTGTACCACAGTTTAAGTTGCAAGCAGTTTGAAACACTTACTTTCTTGTAAATCAATATTATTTCGATTATCTCTCCACGTATTATAGGTATTTCGTTACAGCAAAGAATTGACTTTTACGGGTCAATTGTTCCACGCTCTGTGTCAAGCAGCCAAAGACAATCCGATTATTGACTCATTAGAATGGCATTCTTTTAAATTATCAAACTTAGAATCAATCCATTTTGAAAACTTGAGCGAGACATTTTACAAATTGAGATACATCGATTTGAATTTAGCACTTGATAATTTATCCTGTTTTCAAAGAATCATTGACATAGCTACTCAACTTGGTTACAAAGAGGCAGAACTAAAGCGATTCAAACTTCAAGAAACTTTAAAGAAACTTATGAAACAGGCTGTTATTGGGGAAATGCCAGCGAATACCACAGAAGAAAATGGTAACAAAGAACTGTCCCGCATCCGTCCGACAATAGTAACTTATGAACAATATTGTTACTTTCGAAAGTTTAATAGTGGTTTAGAAAATGGTTTATTACTAAACAAAGAAGAACTGGTTATGTTCTTACCCGACGAAATCACAAACGATTGTGAATGGTACCTACTGTTCGCAAAATCAAACTTTTCATCGACGTTACACTTCACTCCAGATTTCTCCAGAAATTGTTTGCAACGTAAGAAAATTATTTTGCCCTTTTTTGAGGGAAAACATCGTGGAAATGTAGTCGAACATTCTGTAGCTCTGAATTGCAATCATTCACATGAAATATGTATGCCTAGACAAATTGTTTTGCAAAATATTGGACATATTTTATTTCGAAGAACTTTTATAGATACCATTTTCGTGGAATCAAACATCAAATAGCAGTCTGATGCCTGCCTCCTCTCTCTTCCCCATGCTATAGTAATCCGTATACTAGTTTCGTAGTAACAAAGTGGCATTAATGATTAATTTATTGCCCACCACTGTTTGTGTTTTTTTTTAGAAAACATGTATTCAGAATATGTTGCTTCTAATGAGTATACTAACATACAACAATTGATATCGTATTTGGAGTAGATACGTTGAACGACCACTAAAATCGATGGTGGGCCGTGATATCTGCGCTGTTCTCCCTCCTGTTTTATCTATTCTCAAATCCTGTTTTTTTCCCACTCATAGTACCGCTGATGATTCAGTCATTTCTCAACCGTGGAAAGAAACATTGGAAAAAGGAATTTGACAACCGAAAAGCATGTTTACTATCATCTGCAGATCCCTTCCCCACTAAATCGACATATAAAACAACACATCTAGATGAGGGCAGAATCAACCAACATTCATCTGGGCTGCACAAACAAAGCAAGCGCAGTCAAAGACATTCGGCGCAAAAGAAAATAATCTCAAGCACTGTTAACATCAACAGCATTCCAGTTCATCTTTTCAAAAGGCCTTTAGAAAGTAAAAGCCTCGAATTATTGATTCAAACTTTCTTTCCAGATTAAAGCCTGCTTTTTTTGTCTGGAACGACGTTTCGATAGGTTGAAAATATTCCATACAGTGAGGTACTACCGAAGTCATTTCATGATATTAATCAAGTCCAAACGAAAGCTCAATGTAAGGCTTTGACAGAAATGAATATGCTATAAATTAATTAAGCAGAAATTGCACAATAACGTAAACACGGGAATTTCGAACGCTATTGTGGGTGAAGTGGAGATGGCTAAAGTTTTACACTTGCAATGCAGCCTGCAAGTTGTTAATAATATGGAAGCTAAATCAACAAGCTACATAAACAAATAAACCGCTTTCAATAGTAAAAAATAAACGAAACAATCATCACTTTACATAACATAGTATAATCAACAACGTAAATATTTATTAACGACTAATTACAAAATCTATATGAATATATATTGTATGAAAATTTGACACAATAATAAGAAAAGTAACATTCAAGTTTATCAATATACAATTATTCAATCAAAAACAAACTTTAAAAATTAACTTGTAATTTTTAATTTCCACGTATAATCGCAATTGTTCAAAATCATAGCAATTATGAAAGATGTGAAAAGTGTTGAGAATTAAATTGATTTACGATCAGTCATTGCTCTGACAATACAGCCCAGCCCAGCCACAGCAACAGCCTAAAAATCATTCAAAAATAGTAAATAAAATGGATAATTGCAGTTGTGTCATGTATTGTGAAATTTTACCTAAGTCTGTTACCAGGTTGACATCCAGGCAAAGAGTATTAAAATAATGGGAAGTTAAAAATCAAAAGCGAAAACATGAAAGACATAACTTATCGATAGCTACTAAATGTTATCATTTGGAGTACAGTACAGTGAAAACGGTTTGGTTTTGTTCCAGGTACCCTTTTTAGAATTGCTCTTGCGGTTTTGCATTTATTATTGTATATGTTGTTTATCATACCTTTTCGTGCCATGTTAAGAGAATAGCACAATTACTATCTGCTGGTTCAGAAAATCCTCTGTAAACATATTTCATCAGCGTATCAACTTGCGGTTTAGGTAACGCTTTGACAGCAGCTTCAACTTCTGATGCTTTGAATGCTGTTAAAACACGCATTGCTACAGAGAAAGCTTTATCCTGAAACAATAAAATTTAATTTAATGGGTATAACACAAAACAGTCCATAGTACCCTTTTAGGCCTGACCTGATTCTCTTGAAATTGAAGCAAACAAGTTGTCGATTAGGTCATCCGACTAATTTCATCATCAATCTAAAACTACTGTTATTAAATTTCTTTCAGTTTTCTAAATAATTCTGTGTAAGAAAAACAGCAACCTAAAAATCAGATTTCTTTTGAATCGAAGTTGACATGGAAATCAAATTGATAGTGGACAGTCTTATGGCGTTGCATGTTATGCACCAGTTGCAGATAGTGCAGAATTATATTTTAATTAAAACACAGTTGGGATTCCAAATATTCTATATCGTGTGTATCAATAGAGAATGGCAAGCTGGCGGATTGGCTACAGTTTATTTTGTGAAAGTCTTCATGTTGATTTCATGTAGCAAATGGGTGCTACCTTTCTGGTTGTCAAGTGCTCTGGTTTACAGCATTTGCATTACATAACTGATGCTTTGATAATTATTATGTTGCATGTATTTTAAGGACACAAAATACTACAGTCAGTTTTCTTTTGCTGTTCTTGACGGTGCAAAATTCCATCCTTTTCCTAAACTAAATTATGGGTAGCAATTATTAGATCAAAACTCAGAATCTTTATATTGGTCAAATCCAAACATTGACCATCCACAGCAATGCCCGCCATTTTCTAGGATGAATGAAAACTGTGACATCCAAATTGAGCTACAAAGCATGTCTGTTAGTTTCCTCTTTTAAAAATTCTCAAAAGGGATAATGATTCACATCACACTGGAAGGGTGTTTGTCTTCAGGCTTCAATCCGATCATGATAGTCGATACCCATTGCAGAAATTTAATAAAGCACATCTAAATTATCATTAGGTGAATTATTAAATCACTATTAAATTTAATGAAACACATCCCACTTTGATCTGTACTGCTTGATTCGACCATAGCTAGTCTCAAAAAGCAATTTTAGATACCTCTATATAGATAGCATAGGCCTAAAACAATTCATTACCTTGACCTCTTTGCTTGCGCCAATGGGAGCAGCAGAAATCAGAGCTTTCAAAGCACCTGCGTTGTCTTTCCTAATCATAGGCGTCAAGGAAGCTAATGTTGTAACTTGAATAACAACATTTAAAAAATATGATTTAAATTTAATGTTGGTAGCACAATTGACAAAGGTTTGATTTTCTATTAAATTGGTTACGAAATCACAGTATTGAAGTGTATCATATTTAGGGAATCCTGAGAATTTTGAAAAGCGGTTTGTAACTTTATTCCAGCAGAGGATTTTCATCATTTGCTTGGTTGTCAAATCAAATGAAAACCATTGATTGGAATTAAATCATATAGTTTACAGGATCGAACTTTTTGTTAATAACTGAGGAAAAATCATTGGCAAACAGTTTATCAACTATATGATTAAATTTTAGTATTCGAGATTTTGTGCGTACAATCTGTTGTTTGGATTTGATTATGTGCATCATCATTCATCACAGAAATACAAAAACTTCAAGTAAATTAGCATCTAAAGTAGAACAAACTCTATACTTTGAGGATTGAGGCTATCTGAAAATACACGATGCGCAGAATTGGAGTAGCCTAGTAGACAGAGATATAATTTTAACATTGGTTAATGGTTCAACGCAACGATATTAGATGACAAACTGGCTATTCGCCGAGGCTAACCTACACAATCAAACTTGTATATCACATTATATAATCTTACTTGAAGACTCGAGTAAGCTAAACACTATTAAAAAAGATACGATAACAAGAATTGTTGAATGTTTGAATCGTCAAACGCATTAGCAGCAGCTTCCGTTTGGTCATCTTGAAATCTGTCTTCGTCTAATTCATCGATATCAACTTTCCTGAAATTTCTATCAACTGAAGATTTAGACATTTTATAAATTATATAATGTTTTCCAAAGGTAATACTCTAAAACTATGCTGATAATATCCCAAATTAGCAGCTAATAGAGCGAAATTATTGTGATGCGAAGGCGTTGCTTTTCGTTGCGATGATTTTGCTCACATCCTGAACCTCACTTTAGGAATAAGAAAATGAGGGTACATCAAAAAGGCTTTCAATCATGGCGGCGGTTGATTTGGATTCTGCGAGAAGAAAATTATTGAGCGCTTTGGGAGATTTTGGTGCCAGGTAAAATAAAAAATGCAGTTTCTGTAGAAGTAAAAATACCAGCATTAACTGGTAGGAAGATGCTCTACTTCTGATCATGTTAAAGTTAATACTTATTCTAACAGACAGTATATTCAGGACTTAGGTTAGTTAGGTGGATCGTGGATGGGTGGGTGGAATAATGGAATTGGAGGAGGTCCTGTCACCTGTGTTAAGTTTTGAACGGTTATACTTTAATGCAAAAAACGCTCTTTTCTGCAAACTGAAATTGAAAAATGCAGCATTTATGTGCCTTATACTGACCAAACGAGAAGGCCAGCCACTGCAGCCAGAATGTAAAAAAAAGGACGTTGCTAAAGTTACGGTCACCGTAACTTTAGTTCTCAAATCCTAAAGTTACGGTCATTGACGCATGCGCATA
>JANVCG010057559.1:0-18923 GCA_025505365.1 Haliclystus inabai
GATATTTGAATATATCGAAACGTTGCAAATTATACAGTGTTTTTAATTGGTTTACCGCTGATCTATATAATGAAGTTACATAAGATTTCAAGTTGAAAGTGCCTTCTGTGAAAGTTTTCTGAATTGCATGGGCTGATTTTTGAACAATAATTTGTTGCATATTTTACAAAAAATATCCCAACTTTATTTATTGATTTGAAAATCAATAAAGATAAATGAAATAATTATTCTATAAAACTAATAGAACCTTAGCCAGCGTACCATCTGTCATAGGCTTATAGTAATCAATAGAATGCAAGAGTCTAGTTGGTAGCCATATTTAATAGTGTGCCATGAGGCTTATATCAGAATGAGGTAGATACATTGAAATGGAGGCTGTCTACAAGTATTCATGCTATGACACCATTCTCGGCGTTTTCCCAAACAAAAGGGTCTGTGCAACAATGCATGGTTTTCTGTCCAGTGGAAGTGGAATGCAAACAGGAATTACGACCAATTTCAGCATCAACCTGAATCGATCAATCGTTTGAAAACAATAACTCTATTGTTTCCCACGTCAATGACGTCATCGACGCTAGGAAGTACAAGTTTTAAATAGTTCTTCACACCTTCACACTTTCTATTACAGACTATGAGAATTGCTAGCCATGTTTCTTTAAGCTAGCAAAATTTGATTTCCATAGATGCATATTAACTTTGAATTTTCAGATCTCAGCATTCTTAAATACAGGAAATATAATTTGAAATGTAATTTTAATCACTCACATGTTATTGTAGCTTGAAATTTGTTTGACCGTTGCAAAGAGGACAATAGAGGTGTCAACAATGGCATTCCAACAAGGAGAAAATCCGTTCCCTTCTTCATGAAAGGCCAAAGATTGCATATGTCCAGTAGATTAGGTTATACGGTCACCGCAAAAAGACAAACAAATATCAAAATGTATATTAACTTTGAAAATACTGCATTATTAGCTTTGATATCCTCCACATTTGTTGACACACTCTACATGGGCAGGGTGCCTCTAGCCAGGCCATTACATCACTGTATCAAGCATTATCGAAATCTGAAATGGTTGGCAAGTTTTGAGATATTCGAAACATAAGCAGCTTTGCAGTATTTGGACTGAAAACACTGAAAACATAACCGTGTAGTCATGAGTACTTGCAATTGAAGCTTTGATCTGAAACAATTGAACATTATCATTCAAAATATAGAGAGATTAATTAACCAGAGATTGGAAATGAATCACCCGGCTATCTCTTTTCATCTAGTCCATGGGTAGACAGTTGTAATAGTGTTAGTTACAGATGTGGTGATGTCGAGAGACAAGACAGAATTGATGTTTAGATGTTTATTAGATGAATGCCAACACAGAAATGGAGTATGAATGAGAGAGTTACAGTTTACAGAGAGATATTAGAGATATGACTAGATATGATTCATGACTACACTATTGATGCTATATATGTGAACGCATAAGATGATTGATGATAAACTATTATACAATGCTATAGCCTACTACTACAACAATGTCATATTCATCATGATAATAATAATAACACATTTAATATCAAATTCAGATAGTTTTGAAATCAAGCACAATGTAGAATAGTCTTATTCAATTTATGGAATACACGAACCATTGCTATTTAGATTTAAAGTCACTAAAAGTGTGGCAAACTTGTGTTACAAAATAAACAACAAACCCCTTGCTAGCTATGTGATACAGCTCATTTCAAACACACTTCACGAGAATATTATAATGCCTTTCTTGTGGTCTTCTTTTTTGCCTTGCATGGAGACAGAGATATTTATTTAAGGGTTCCTGCACGGCAGCCTTGTTTGGGTTCTCTGATCCTTGCACGCGTGATGTTGGGAGACACGATAAGGCATCAAAAAACATGAGCCTGCAGGTACTCTCATTTCTGCTGATCTGCAAGTTTTTTTCTTGTTTAGTTTTGCTAAGCAAATTATCCACCGTAAATCAAACAGCGACAGGCAGAAGAACGATTGTTTATGTTCTTATCTTACAACGTAATGTCAAATATATACAGTAATATAAACAGGATTAAATCATTTATTTGATCTGTAATTATCTACAATTTGAAAGGGCTCTCTTGTCTCAAACGGGGTGTCTTTACTGTTTGGGCATGCGTGATCCAAAATTCCAAACACAGGAAGAAGCAAATCAAATTGCTAAATCAGCATTTGAAGTTTTCTCGCGTTTTACAATGTTTATTACATTTATCGTTTTCCAACAACCATTTGACTATACAGCGTGTTTCTGTTTGATGCCATCAAGGTATTGGATACCGGACCCAGGAATGTGTAAGATTTTCAAATTGATTCACACAAAATTTGTTTTTCTATTTATGCTTTAGTGGTTTTTGATGTTGAAGAATTATTTCAATTGAAAACTATTGATGAAATCAACACTGTCCAACAAGATATCAGGTAAGCTCATAAAACTGAATCAGTAATGATAGGACCTCTGCTTCACACCTCATTCTAATTAGTAATGACTTAACAGAGGAATAAAGGAGAGAATTTACCTTGGTGTCCTGAAAACCAAAGTGAATATCAAAGGAAAGAGACTGTCACTACTTTTGTGCATCCGCCATAATCGGTTAATTTCACAACATGAAAATAAAAACACTTACCAAATCATTCCAATTTTCTTGATCCCTACAGTACATAGTACAATGATTGAATTTAGCTTTATAAAACACTTTGCCCAAATTGCTGATCGATGCACCCAAGGCTGGCAGTGTTGTTTATCAATGTAATGTACAGGTAATTAGAGAAAAGCTGTAATGGAATTATGGCACAGAGGGAGAGAATATTTTTTTTCTGTTTTTACGTAACAAGATAGGGCAATTCATAAGACTTTGATTATAAAACACCGCATGGATGTATCATGATGGATCATTTCTAAACAATCTAGTCTCTCGTTTATAGATAGCACACAAACTATTCTAAGAAACTTCCCCCTGAGCTTATGAAGTCAGTGTTCTGAGTTTCATTGCTGAATTTTCAATAAAGAACAGTAATGACAGACACATGCCATTCAATGGTACACTTTTGTAAATATTAACATATTGAGAACTGCCATCTCAACACTGCAGCAAAATCACTTCCCCATTATAAATTCGAACTTCATGTCTGCTCTTTGTTTTTGTTTTATTACAACAATTTTCAGAACTGTTTTATTTTGTTCAACTGATGGAAAACAAATTTTTAGCTTCCCTGACAGAAATTATTTAACAAAACCTTATATAGATCAATAATCACTTGAAAGATTGTATTATTCATAGTTTATTGATAGTTTGTGTTTCGAGTCAGGGATGTTTTTTGCCAACAGCAATTTTAGTGGCCATATAATAACGATGCAAAACTAAAACGTTGAACATAGCCTATGTTCAAACCAACACAACAGAGCTTTTGAATGCTCTATAGTGTGTGAGATTCCCTTCAATAATTTTCAAGAATAGCGCGAACAAAATTTGAAAGGCCATTTTTGTAAAGGAATGAGAAGATAATAGTAAGTCAGCTACAAAGTGTGAATTTGAAAAAAAATCTCTGACATTAAACTCGGTATTACCTAAATTGTGTGATTTAATTGACAGGCATGAAATTGAGAAAAGGAAAGAGAGTTTGCGCCAAATGGTTGGGTACGTGGGCAGGCGTCACACCATGCAATGATTGGTATTGGAGTTTGATGGTGTTGTTGTTGTCTCGTTTAGGGAGAGATACAGAGATTTGATCAATGCTGCAGATACCATCAAAGAAATGAACATTGCTTCATCTAGGGTGCGTTACACTCAGTTGATTCTGACACCACATTTTTCAAGTTACTTATTTCCTCAATGTTTTTGTCTCATTTGATTAGGTATCAAATTGCATTGCTGACATTGAAGCATTGTCTGGAGAATTTGCCCAAAAAAACACATTGCAATCGAACAAAACAACTAGGTAAATGTTCAACATGTTTTTTCTGAACATATCGCGAGAGTTTTTGAAAGAAATAGAAATCCCTTTTTATGATGGTCTATGGTCATTTGGAGACAATTCATTAACATATTTCTTTGTTGCCAGTTCAGAAATGCAAAGTAATTTCTATTCATTGGCTACCCAAATGGAACTCTTGGTTGACACGCCAGAAAAGGTGGTTTGAATTAGGACACTATCAATTTATGTCTGTCTTGGTACCGATTCAACATTTAGCATTTAATATTTTCTTTGGCACTACGTAGATTTGGAAAGCACTTGATGAAGGTCATCATCTTACATCAGCAGAGTTGTATTTACTAGCAGAATACATAGTCAATGACAGCCTCAATATCAATTCGAATAACATTGCGCCAGAACGACACATTTTTGTGAGTGGTAGCATTGTATGTTGATCTCATTGGTTATTGGTTTCCATAGCAATAGGCTTTATTCTGATCTCATTTCCCCATTCAGCGTTCCTTTCCCATTCTACACCACCAATGGGCTGCCATTAGCCACTTCAAGCCATCGATATTAAAGGTAACTCCCTAAATTCACCAAGTACTGTATTGATCAATCGATTGAACTTTCAACATGTCGCCATGTTCTTATTTCTTGTTGGCGTTTTACTTTCAGAGCAGCCGCTTGTCATTGAAAGACATTCGGTTAACAGATCAGGTAACTATTTGGCCTTTGTGATGACACTCCTAATTTCTTAGCTACATTCTGGTATCTGGAAATTGCATCTGTAATTTGTAAATGACTGATTTATGGTACTTTTTCAATTTCAATGCTACTTTATGAACACAACGTTACTGGGTGGGACTGTAAAGGATTGACAAGTGGAATCTACTTATGTGTTTGAAAATATAATAGAACCTGGAATGTCAGTCTATTCCTATTTTAGATTCATGAAATCATTTGGATGCAAACACTTCCAATTCATCTAGATTTTGATGTGGCAAAGCATGCATACAGATCACAAAAGTAATTAAAGCAAAGACTCATTTTAACATTGTTATACTGTGCTGTTTCTTTTTCGTCTTCTTAGAAAGTTTCAGAGAGCTTGTGTGCCATCATTTTGTTGGATGGTAGCACACCAAGAAAAGTATTGACGGAGCTCCTTCTTTCCAGAAAGGTAATTCCTGGATAAATTAACATTATTACAAATAGGCATGCAGCTATTCATGTCATCTAATAACTGCATTTCAGGCTGCAATCCATGACATCTTCCACCCCAGTCAACACGGTAGGTGATCGTTTACATGATATAGCATCTTGACAAATTTAGCCTGTGTCCAGACTACTAACATTTGCATTGAGGGATGAAATAATGAACTGGCCCCATCAAAACCCAAGAGGCCTTTAAAATCATCCACTTTAACCGATGCGTTGCTATTCCCAGATGTCAGCATAAAGCGTCAGCTTTGCGATGCCAGCCTCATAATCAAACAAACCCTTTGTCAGGTTGATCAAATCTTCTTCAACGACGAGGCTGCTGGTATGTTGACTGATCGCTTGCAGTTGATTGCGTTGGCTCTATTGTGATTCAACGTGAATCTCCTTCTCTGTTTGTTAGGGTCGCAGCCGTTGCTCTCAGAATTTCTTCGGGGCATTGTCGATTCATCACCAACCGATTACAACCAAGGTATGTATAGTACTATCCCCTCAATCATATTATTCATGCAATTGATATTTGTCTTTATTTGTTGTTTGCATTCGCTGTTCTTTGTTGCAGCTCTGAATTGGCTGTTTGGTGAAGATTTCGACGTTTTGGCTGTTGCTAGGCATTTACCACCAGGCGTACTGAGTAAGATCTCAGTTCTCTTTCGCACGGTGTCATGCGCCGCGAGGGTTTCAGATTGAGGCACTCCCGTCTCTCCATTCTACTTCTGCCTTGTCTACAAACTCTGTGAGTTATATTTGTTGTCATGTATCGTTCGCAGAGTTCCGTCCTCGATTTTCAAGTGGTGTGCTGCATGTCCCATCAACAACCATTGAAAGTAGCACTAGTGAATGGCTCAAGACGTAAGACCAATGTCTGTAACCAACCAATTGTTGGAACTGCACTTTCGAATCAATGCTAATTGGTCAGGTTATGTTGCTAGGTGCATTCAAGACATGCGCGTGCAGCTACCGCGCATTCTGTCTTACGTCAGTTCTGTTGGTGCGCTTGCCTCTATTCGTGACGCCATCCACTCTGTCTTATCATTTTCGCCTTCATCAGATGATTTCGTTGATAATGTAATGATCTCCTATTTGATGCATACACTGTTAAATCGCACGTTTGATGGACCATTTTACTGACGATGTCTACGTTCACAGCAGGTTAACGAAATGTCGTTGCCATGGAAAGAGTCTTGTCAGCGCGTTTGTGGTCATCCCGTGTCCATCTGGGAAGAGATATTCAAAGACGCTTTTCTGAAGAGGACCCTGGTGAGTTGCCAATTGAGAAGTTCTTCTTCTTGTGACACCATCACATAACAGTGCAATCACCCGTCCCCCCATCTCTCGCTTCGAAGGCAGTGTTTACGTCCCTTTTTACTGCTGTTTCGGAATCAACGTGCAGTGCAATTGAAAAGTCATTGGCCGCGTTAGAAAATCAATTCTCAAATGACAGTGTCCATTGCCATGGTGATTCGTCGGGATTTCTATGGCAACAGCTGCTGATTGATGACCTTCCTCGAATGAAGTGGGACCGTACAAAACGGTCGACCGTTACCGCGACACTGGATAGTGCCAGTGCATTATTTTTGAAAGCCAACGGGTGCACGCCGTCCATCAAACGGTTAGTTTTGATTAAAATAGAGAGATTTGGTCTTCCAATCTAGCTAGAGTTATCTCGATGTTTCTTACTTTACTTGATAGGATTTGTGTTCACATGCACAGCCAACTAACTTCACTCTGGAAAGACACTCAGATCATTTTGAATGAGACAGTGCTACAGGAAAAATCAAAGGTGGGGCTAAGTAAATGGCCACAGTTAAAACTTTAGATTTAAATTCGACGTTGAATATTATGTGAGTTACTCTTTATCTCTCGGTAGATTGTCCCTGCTTTTGATAAATTTTCCGACCGTGAAACCATCGAAAACGCACTTGTTTGTGACTGTACATCGATGATTGACAGGTTTGTGTGACATGATTGTAGTACTGTATCACGTGTTTATTGTAATGAGTTTCAGTTGTGATGATTGCCTCGTATTTAGCATCGTTCTTTGCATCAATAAAAACCTTGCCACCATAAAAAAATACCTCGCTTCAAAAGAAAGCTTCGAAAGACAGTTAAAGACAACCGTAGAAACGGCAAGGTAATGTCACACTTGCCTTTGTGATCGATTGTGTGTCTATCGCTGCTAACGTATTGATGCATCTTCTGTCTTCGTTCCATTTCTCAGGCTGACTTATTTGGGTCATCTCTGTGCAGCCTTCTGTTTGGACCACAGAGGCCTGGAACTGATTCTCACGATTAAATCGACCGACCAAACCGAGCAGACCCCCCGTCACGTAAAACGCGTCACTGCTAGGAGCACCACCAAGGTCAGATGCTGCGATCCCACTTTCGAACGCATCTTGTGGCCCGCGTCTTAAATTGAATATCTTCTTCGCTTTAGCAGAAACAAGACGATGGTATGCTTGAGAGAAATCTTGCTGCCCTCGATGGATGCAAGAATAATGCATTTCGGATTTGGTTGCTATGGATAGCTGACATGTTCAAGTTCTCATTAAATCTCGTGATCTCATCCATTGACCTGGTGCCATTGCTTTGCATGCCGGTATGTTTATTGCTGACTTGAATTATCGATCGGTATCTCATTGGCGTCTCGGTTGACATGTGTGTTCTGTGCGTTAGGCCAACGAGATCGTAACCATAGAAGAAGACCTCGATTCAGATGTTAAAAGGGAATCGAGTGTCTCAGTTCCATGTCAAGTACGTCAGCACTGCATACGTCATTGTTGAAACAAGAGTGCATAACTCACAGATTTTTATTCTGTACGGCGTTTGCTTCTTCTCTATAGCTGTCAGCCATGTTATCATTGATGTTGTTCAACGTTTGCAATGAGTTGCACCGAGGAGGCAGCCACGCACTCACAGAGTAAGCACACCTATCAGGTCTTGTTGTACACCCATTATATGCTAACCGCTCTTATTCAACCGGTTATGGTTGTTGTTGTTGTTGTTGTTTGAATTCAATAGGGCTGCCCTATTATCTTTCACTCTTCAATTGGCCACGAGAGTGGTGGACACATTTGAGTATTGGCTCTACTCAAAGGCATCTAGGACTATTTTGAACCAAGCTGTTGCTCTTCAGTTCATTTTTGATCTGAAATTCGTCACGCAGCTCCTGGTGGGTCACGCGGAAAATCGGAAGGAGGTAAGTGCACGGGCCTGCTGTTGGTTAGCAATCTACTGCAAATCAGTCAGATGGCTTACCTGGTAACTTCCCCCCTCAGGAATCAGTCAAAGCTAAGCATAGGCTGTCGAAAATTGTCGCTGAATTTGAAGATCTCGTTGATCCATTTGACCTTGAAGTGCTCACCCCACATATTAGCAAATTCGTCCATCGCCAATGGCAACGTTCTCTGGTAAGTAATTTTATTGCCATTGGTCCTTCATTAACTGAGATTAAATAGATTCACATATTTTTCTTTCATGTAACTCTGTTTCAGTTACTCTTTGGTCCTCTGACATGTACCGATCACCAGACCTCTATTGCATCTCAACGTCACTCGGCCTCGTCTCAGCATTTCCATCAAGAGGCTCACAGTGTAGTGCCAATGACGCTGAATCCCCTTCGTTTAACACCACTTCCCCTGGGCTCCCGCAAAAGTAGTCTCAGCAACAACAACAGCAGTGCGGTAGGTTTTGACGATTTCACCCCTGATTCTCATTATCGATCGGCCAAACCCCAAATCTTGCCTATTTCCTCGTATCAATCTAGGTCACAGTCAATGTCAACTCTGGAAAGGGCTCAGATCAATCTAGCGAATCGCCGTCACCAATGTTCTCCATTCTGACTGTTTGTGATTCACTACACTCGTAACAATAAATCGTGTTTCTCTCGATGGATTAGAGAGCTACAGAGAGAGTGAGAAACTAATGTGTAAATACAAAACAAATACTATCAATCAACTTGGACGTATAGAAATCAAAGTACGCTGCATCACATACGCGTAGTCTGCCTTTGTCTGCTTGTATTAATAGTAGCATATCCCTTTTGTCAAGGGGTGAGACCGCCAAGGATTCTCTTGTATTGAGGTTGAAGAATAGATTTTGCAAAGAAAGGAAGCCCGAATTTAAACACACCCACGTAGACCAAACACAAGACGTGATTAAAGATTTAAAATAAGCCATTGTTGGTTGTCGCAACCGGAATGTAATGAAAACTTGGGGACAATCAACAAGAAAACGATAAAACTTCACGCTAGATTTAACTGTGACCACGATACAATCAGAACAATCACATCAATAGCAGCAGCGGTCTTTGCGACGACTAATCACCGTCACTCTCGTCTGATAAATACCCAATGACGCGAAACAGCATACAAACTTTGTGCTGTGTAGGCCTTTTCCGTGATCGCGATCGAGCCTCCTTTGGCTGTGCAGTGAGACTGTGGACATAGCGAGCGTAACCATTACAAACGGAAAAGGTATTTTAATCAGATAAGATCACTTCATGTGATAATCTAGCGAACATCTCGGACAGACTAGAGGGGGATAGAGTCAGAGCGATGAAATAGCCTTGGCGTGTATTAGAAAGTCATCTATTATCTTATAAAACAATAGTTTATCTACAGACAAAAACGGAATTGTATTCCCATGATAATGTATATTAGTATCTATATGTAGTAGTGCAAATAATACTGACGTATTAAAATGAGCGACAGGCAATGACTCACCCTGCCACAAACAAACCACTCCAGCAGCAGCATTTACAACAGTAATAACCGATCATATCTAGCGCATAGTTGGGTAGGAGAGAGAGTTGTATTTAAATAAGAATTTTATCTAACACATTATGTAATACTCTATTATCTTATATAGTATACTGTTTATAGTTCATCAAGAATAATTAACTTATTATTTTCATACTATCTTTGATTTTGAAAGGTGTGTGCTTGTCTTTTGAGTTGATATCGAATTCTCTGTCTGTTTGTTGCCGTGGCGCATTTCAATGCGTCTCACTTCAAGGCTCTACTATAATTTGATTTCGTATCAATAATAATAGCAATAAAATATCATCGTAAATAAATAATAGAATTCAATGTCTACTCTATCGATAATTAATAGTAACAAAAATTTAAACTTAATTTTGTAATTAATAATAGCGTGTAAATCTACAAATTCTTTTAACTCTTCTTCCATATTCTAAATAATAATAATAATATTTTCATCCGTTATGAATATAGATTTATATATCGATATATATATATCTAATGAATATATATATATATAATACGCTGTATATAAATAAGATAGTGGCACAAATTTAGTAACACGTCTCCGGTATAATTAATTAGTCTTTTATTTGTATTATTTTATTTTATATATATTTGATTAAACGTAAATTAAAATAAGAGCCATGTAGTAAATGATTTCTTGGTGATGATACAAATTTTAGATTTGTGAAAATAAAAAGTTATTTTTCTCGTTTTAATAATAATAATTTCAATCTTTGTGCGTCTTTCTTAAAAGCAATAAAGCGAAATAAAAATATAATAATATTATCAACAAACTGATCAACAAAGTCGATCCTCTCCCGTATTACTATTGCTTCTATTTTCAAATATCTCTTAATTAATAATGATAGCTGTATATACTATATTTATATGTGGTATTAAGTAAGTAAAATACATGTCGTGCACTACAGTATAAATCGACCATTTTCGAGCGGCGATCTAGAGTTATAATCAATGACGTTTGTCTACGTGTTAAACACCATGATTCATCGATAGACCCAAGTAGAAGATAAAATGGATGTGTGTCTGCGTGATTATGTAATATATAACATATTTAACCTTGTATGATGCTACCGTGCGCTGGATAAGAAACCATTTGCATGTAGGGCGTGGTCTCTTCGACAAACAAACACAAGTGTAGATATCCGCCGTTCCGCAACAGACAATAACAGGTAAGCAAATCACGGAAATAGCGTTCAACAAACAACATATTGATTGTACGGTAATTGCATTGCAGAGCAGATACAACGAGATATATGAAGATACTTTGTTTGAATAATAAAACAAGCAAACAAAGGTTACAACAGCAGCCAAACTGTAGCACGTAGAGAAGCCAGCACACGGTAACCATTTCTTTCGATGACGAGATTAACGTAAAAATAGATTCGTATCTAGAAATAACTAATGTATCTATTAAAATAATAAAACGTGCAAATATTAATCGATTACTGAATTAATTACTGTAACAATAACAATAGCAACTCACGTGAAAATACGTAATACTTGTTTGACTTGCTGGTGACACGCGGGGCATTCGCCAACCTCTTCCCTCACTCGATTTGCACATTCCATGCAGAAGAGATTGTGTCCGCAGGGTATCAAGGCAGCTGTAACTTCGTTGTCACTGCAGTAGAAACAGTTCTTTCTGCCGCCATTGAGGCTATTGTTGTTGTTGTTGTTGTTACCCATAGCAACGGTGATTTCTGTTTGATTCCATCCTGTGGCCATTGGTCCAGGACTGGATCGTTCTGACTCTGATGCTGAACCGTTTGAAGACGGTGGTTGTGGTACTGAAGTAAGGCTTTGTTTGATAGTATCTGTTGTAGATGAGAGAGTTGTTGAGCTGCCGCTTGATGCCGTAGTGCTACCACCAACAGACCTATTGAATGAGGAGTACGTCGTCGAGAAGATGGGGGACAAGCCGTCGTTGAGGGAGCCACCACTTAAGCTGCGAGTGCCGTATTGTAACGGACTGCCACATGGAGGAGACGACGATCGCTGTTCTTGGTGGTTAGTTGGGTTGCCAATCATTCCAAGGCTGTTACTACGGGGCATGACAGGTTGTGAGCCAACAGCTCGGTTGATTTGGTTTTGTCGTGTTGTCAAGTCGGGCCAAATACTACCACTCAGTGACCCAGGGGCAGGATCAAAAGCCGAATTGGGAGGACTTTCCAAATCACCGTTAGGTGACGGTATAATCCCATCATAGAAGAACCCGTTGTTTGAAAATGGACTGGAACCGGAGCTGAGATCAGAAAACTTGGAAGAACCACTTGAGCCACTGAAGTAAGGGTACGAATCTATTGATTGTGAACGCTGATGATGCTGCAAGTGATGATGATGATGGCTGGCAGCCGATGGGTGATTCTGATCGAGAAAAGCGGAGAACGATCCGTGAGATGAGGGTGAGAACAGACCAGTAGAGAAGGAACCGTTGCTAAATCCATCTCCGTTGGAATCCGGTAGACAAATACCATTGGCCACACCACCATTCAAGTCGGACATACCGCCGGTACGAAGAGCGATGTGATGCTCTATCTCTTGACGCGCCTTTTCGACATTGTCTGGTAAACCTGTGACTTCAAACACGGGCTCCTTATCTCTCGATGGTGTTACTATGTAAGTATTCGTTGCTTGTTGTATACGCTTGATTGTAGCACCCTTCGGACCAACTACAAGACCAACTACACGATAAGGTACTCTCACTTGCTTTGTTACTTGACCAGGCGTTGTCGGTGACGGTGGGCCGAGTGATGAGGTTGACAGAGTGGCACTGTTTCGACGCGTTGCTCTGATCTGACTGAAATGATCTGCTGCTTGTTGGATTTCTCGTTTGGCAGCGCCTACATCTTCTTTGCGTCCTGTTACTACGAATACGGGCTCTTCACCACGGACCGGTGTCTTGATGTACGTGTTGGTCTTGGCTCGTAACGCCTTGATCTTGCAGCCTAAGGACACGAAAAGCATTCACGGTTGAGCGAAAAATAAAAATTGTTGAAAAAATAAATCTACCTAGCCCCATGAAAAAAGTGTGATTGGAAAACTGTCCTCGATTCAACAATAAGAAGTCAGGTGCCTAGCCCCTTAGATAAACAGCGTCTCAATTGATTTCATGCTAAACACACAAATTGGTCCAAAGTTGCCAGACTAATGAAAATATTTACCTTGTCGGCCAACAATTTCTGCAACGTGCTCAGAGCTAGGCACAGGCACACATTCAGTTGTGTTCATACTCTTCTTTGCTCTTAAATCTCCTAATTGACCGTCATCATCATTTGGTAATCCTAACATGGATAATTCGAGGGCAAGCTGGATCGCTCTCTGCTCGTCAAGCCCTCCAGTTGGCGTCGTTACAGCTCCACCGCGTTCCATTTCCGCAATAAGCGAGCTAGGCATGTTCTGTTTAACTTGAGGTTCTATCTCATCCACATTCACGCATATACGTGTTCAATGATAAGAAATAGTGTCTAATGATGTGATGTTTGTATTGAAAAAGATTGTAGTTTGAAATTGTACTCAATGTGTTGGTGCGGCTTTCATGTACAACATGAGCGAGTTTTCCGGCAAGTCTGCTTCGCCAGCCGCACACAAAGTCCGATCC
The DNA here is from genome assembly GCA_025505365.1 of Haliclystus inabai. Taxonomy (NCBI): domain Eukaryota; kingdom Metazoa; phylum Cnidaria; class Staurozoa; order Stauromedusae; family Haliclystidae; genus Haliclystus; species Haliclystus inabai. The sequence goes on from JANVCG010057559.1 coordinate 13,553, forward strand.
TCAACAACAGACGTCATGCTTTTTACCTGTTCCAATTAGCAAACATGATCACGTGGTACAAATGCTCTACGTTGATTGGTCAATCAATGAATATCAAATCAGCACGTCAAGCGTGATGCCAATTCATTGGCTGGGGTGTTGACAACATCATTGAGTGAAAATAGTATTGACAGCAGAATTAGACAGGCATCATCAATGGAATGCCGTCGTTCCGCTATACTTCACAGCGGCGGCGGCGGCGGCATTCGCGCGCCTCAATGCCACACCAGGTAGTCATGCTGCTGAAAGTGTGGACGAGTGACAAGGTATGGAGGTGAAGCCTCTTGGTCTTTTTAATGAACGGCTATATGTTTTAATTTGTCTGTCAACACGCTGCAAGTGAGGGCTTGAGAATTTTCGAACAATGAGTGAACGTTGATAAAAGAACAAATATCGCCTCTGTGTTCATTGTTTAGCCTATTGTGCGTTGTCATCCTATTCTGTTGTGTGACAGATTTGAAAAGCGACACGACGCCAAGAAAACTCTTGTCGTCTTTTCAGTCAATCGGCCGTGTTGCGTGATTTCAACGCGTACGCTCAACTCAGAAGTTAACCGTCTACGCGAGGTGAAACTGAACATGATAGTTATACGTTGCATGTCATTTGAAAACGCTTCGAGACATGAAAATGCGCGCGAATCGAAGGTGTTCTATTCAGAGGGTTCTATTGTTACCATGGTAGGGTGCGTTCGATTTTAGCTGGCCATGGTAACCACGCAGGTGTTGCTCTGCTGGCCGCGAGCACTGAGGGTGCAACGGAGAAACGGCTCGTTGAGTTAATTGTTCAATGAAACCACTCACAATTAACTACGTGCACTATTGCCATCGCTCTTTTTCACGTTCATTTGAATAGCTCATCAAGGCTTGACCAGGTGCACAAGATGTCTACCCTTGTGAGTTTCATAGCATGAAAGTATAAACAAATCTGCAGTCATTCTGCCAAAGTCAAGCGTCTAGTATGCGCTTGAATCACCAACTGTCCAATTCCTACTAGCATGGCGAGCTGCAGACCGTAATCCATTTGCTGCAGAAATCAAAAGCAGAATATAAAGAGCTAGCAATTAAATGTCAACGTCGTTATCGAGAGATAATCGTTTAATGATTACATTTTATTCGTAAAAGATGTTTGTCTGGTTGACATGATGATATGCTTTCTATAATAATATACGCCTCGTTCAAGAGCACTGTTCAAGAGACGCTCTATAAGTTACGATTACGAGGCTGCATTCAGAGAGACCATTTGAAGAGAGCTCCAAATCCATTCCAAAAGGCAAAACAAGCATGAGAAGTGGAGTGGACACCACCATGACAGAAAAAAATGACAATAAATGCAGTTACTTTTTAGCTAGAAAAAAGCGAAATTGCAAAATGTTTGCCAAGAAAGGAGAGATTTATTGTGCTGAACATCAAATCTACGGCGATACAAACAAGGTTAGTTGGTCCTATCATTCTTAAAGTGCACTGGCCCAGTTAGACGTGCAGAATCGCGAGAAAAACTGCTGCCGCGTACTGAAGTGTTTTTCTCGGTGTCATTCAATAGTTGATTATAATTGTGTCGGAGGGGCGGTCTTTCTTATTTAATTAATGAACGAGTATGTATCAGACGATAGGATAATAATAATAACGATGATAAAATAAATCATTTTTTTTTTTTTTTTTGTATTGCTCATTTAGCCACAACCAGATAAGCATTTTCAGCTTTTTTTCACCAGAGTGGGTTCACACAATATAACAAGGTAGCATTTGTGAATTTTATGGCCGGATGCCCTTCCTGACGCCAACCGATGGTGCTCCGGCCAGGGATTGAACCCATGACCCTGCAGACCAAGGCTCAATACCCTAACCACTACACCACGGCACCTTGGCATGTGTTGTTGACAGCTGGTTGACAACACATAGAAATTCAAAGGAGATCGAAATCCGTGCCTGAAATGGCAAATGGCGAGCGAAGAAGTCTTCGCAGGTCAATGACAAATGAGGGAGTATTTTTGAAGCACGTCAAATAACACAAACAGAGTTTAACAAAATAAAATTGACGACGGTGTTGTTGTTGTGAGCATGTTATGATCAACATGAAGAGGTAAACACCCTTATAAATAATGAAGTAATGAGAAGAGAGGAAGGAGTATTCAGTGTAAACATTGAACAACAGGAGTGCAATTTGTTATGGTTTCAAAGTATCAAGAACCCGCCGCCCCAAACTAAGTAAAATGAGAGAACGTTTGTATTTAATTTAGGCAATGAAATCCAAACTAATTCAAGGCAAAAGGCTAGAAGAACGACGAAGGTCGTTCTTCAAAAGAACGAGACGGTGTTGAGGAAAGAGGCCTTTAATTTTATACCAAAACAACAGTAATGAACCCAAAAGAACAAAGTTGAAAAAATAGAGTTCAACACCCAAAGCATTACCTTGTAAAAACAACAATTAGGTTTGAATTTCCCTAACAATTGCAAGTTTCACTAGTTGGAAAAATTTTCTGGACACTTTTTCGTGAGGTAAGGCTCCAATTTAGCCTACAGCAATAAAAGTGAGTAAATCCAATGATAATATCGTAGACATCGTGTTGAACAGTTGTGATGAGGTTTTCAAAACAAATTTCCACTTGGTTTCCTTGCCAAACGTTGTCGTGTCCAAGAGGTAACAGCGAGGCCGTTCAGCTTAAAGACTTGAAGCTATGTGGGCGTTGTTGACAACAAGCATGACAAAAGTGAAACCAGCAACAGCAATACAACAAGGAATATCTTATCTAAATTCCCCCGTAAAAAGCTCTCTCCTGCACTTTACAAGCAGACATCATGCAAGAAGCAACATCAAGGAATTGTCTGACAGACACAGGAACAAACACAAATACAGGAGAAAATCTATTCACTCCATTGGACGACGTTTCATCACGTGACTGATTCTGCGTCCTTTTTGTGTAGAGTGCGGACTATAATATTGTGAACAAGTAAAAACTCATAAAAAATCAAAGTTAAATGCTAGTGCTTAGAAAAATACATCCTGATGCTTAACTTCGACAGCCTTTGCGCCGATGGTTTCAACTTCATACATAGCCCAAATGAAACTATCTGTTCCAGGCATATTTTTCCGACTGTCTCTAGGCAGGTGATTGAGCTGCTACGCCCCGCCCGCGCTCTGTAAGGTGACAGGCGCGGCCTTGCGGCCACTTACGTCACGTTCGCAGGCGTTACGCGCCTGCGGCACGTCTTCCTCTAGTCCTCTAGGACTAGCCTTGACTTCAGGCCCGGATGCAGGATTTTTCATACCCTTGTCTCAGTGTGTAAATTTAATGTGCAACACCCCTTCCCCTTTGAAAATTCCCAGCGAGGTCGGGGCGCAATTTAACCCAAACTCTAAACCCAAATCCCATAGATTTTGAATAAAGAGACGAGACACACCAACGGATTTAATTCAGAGCCACACCACAACTGACTAATTGCATTACGTAGTATTACAATTACATAGAAGTCACTAAAAGGTGAATACTGTATTGATAAAATTACAGTTATAAATGTTATTTTCTTATATTTAACTGTATAGTAAATGCTAGCTGCAATTATCTGCAGTGCTGCAGATGAGAGACTATAGACATCACCCAAGATAATTTGCCAGCACTTGCTGAAAAATAACAAAGAAATAGAAACAGTATATCATTAGACAGATTCACTAATAATTCAATGCTAAAGCTGCGATGTGAACAAATTCCCAAACCTTTTATATATGAAATTATAATTAAAGATTGCGATAGTGATCGTGAGTGAAACATGCGCTAGTGGGGTGATTAAAATACAAAGAAAAATCTGGGTCTTCAGTTACCGTGGTCTACCTCAGGCTTGTTAGATACGCTCAGCGTTTAGACAATTTCGCCTTCAAATTCATGTCTCTCGAATGAAATGAGGCCAAATGGTTATCAATTTTCAAAGGGCGTTCGTTAAAATTAAATCAGCAACACAATCAAAATGAAGCTAATTATGCATCACCTTCGATATGAAAGGGCGCCACTATTATTGCTGTACAACAAAACAAACATCACTCTTCATGGTTAGGCTACGTATTTCCCAAAGTTGACATAGTTAGAATGCCAAAATCGATGTGTAAACAAAGTAAGTTTATGTAAACCTTCAAATGTTATTGCAGGAAAAGCTGCTTTACATAAAGATGCTTGTGATATCAAAACTTTTATAAGATGGTCGAGCAAGCCAGCGAGGTGGCAGAGTATCAGCCAAAAAGAGCAGGAAATCGAATCATGTGAAAAGGAGTTTGAAAGTCTGCACAGCTTCAAAAAATGATAAACGAATTTCGAATAAAACGTTCCCGAAATGTCTAGCTTGTCCAGCTAGGTCAATTGCTTTATATCCACTCATGCTGCTTCAAAAGAGCCACTACCCAAGTTTGATCCAATCAATTTGCAAGCTTGGACGAGATTTGACAGTCTTCTAGGTCAATTGCTACCAAAAAGGTCAATTGTGTTTGAAGACAATCCATTTTCTTCAAACGAAAACCAATAAGAAGCGCAGAAAAATCCATGCCAATTGTCCCTGAATCTGGTCAATTGTTAGAGCTCGTACATGTTTTCCAATCAACGTGTCTCGATGAACTGTGATTGAAAACAAGCTGTTTTGAAAAAGTCACGATCACACCGATGTCATGACAACAATTTGACAGCAATGATGTCATGAAACTGTGACGTAAATAATATTCAAGTTTAAATCCAAGTTTAAAATAACACAATTACGTCATTCTACAGCAGAAGATGTGTTTGTCTTTAGACATAGCAGACACCCCCTGTATCTGGGCCTGCTAGGAAGTCCAATTCAAACCTGAATTTTGAATATCAAATAAATCTGGGCAAGATTGTGTTGTCGTGGCAACAAGGTGACATTCAATTTCAGCGTAGTCTTCAAGTTAGCAAAATTGCAATAAAATACAAACTGCGCACCTGAAAATAAACCATTCACTTTGAAAACAACTTTCCCATCCATAAAAACTGCAATTCCTGATAAAAAAGTCAAATCCGAATTGTGGTCGGATATTTTGCCAAATATTTCTTATTCAGTACACCCCTAATTCCTACCAATTTATCAATTGAAATGTTCAAATCTAAATCATAGGCCTAGGTTATACAGCGTGCTATCAGCGCACCTTGCCAAGGGCTTTCTGGCTCGCTGTTGGCGCGAGCCGAATTGACGAACATAGCTTCTCGAATGCGTGCATCCTGCCTGTAGACAACAGTTTTCAACTGTGATAATTGACCGCACACTTGTAAAACACCAAAATTGGTTTGTTTACCTCGTATCCTCGTATAGGCAAGTAGAACTTCTGTTTGGGCTCG